>JBBYHH010182493.1:0-22607 GCA_038382905.1 Daphne laureola | reverse complement strand
GATGTGGTGTTCAACCAGAGCGTCTTTCAAAGATTTAGAGGTGTTGATGAACATGCTATAAAATTCCCTCCGAAAAAACCTCTTCAGTTATTGCAAGCTCTCCTACGCTTCAGCAATGATGATCTAATACCTCTTTACCCCATCCTACGGTTCACCCATTTCAGCAACCGTGCACCAAATCAGTACAACCAGGAGTTCCAACCCATCATGAGGTATTCTGACAATCATCATTTCTTCACCAGGACATGTAATGTGGAGAATGTCATCATAGCTATCATAGATTGCCTTTCCCGATTCATGTCAATCACAACAACATCCTGACTCTGTGTGTTGGCGTAATGACAGCCATTGCAATGACCCCTCAAGCTATCAAAATCTGGCTAATGTGTGCGGAGGTCGATCAAAGTGGATAAATTGCAGGATCGGATATCCAATCGGATCATTCAAGCTTCTCCAATACAAGGCTTCTAGTCTCTGTCGATTATTAGTGTTGAAGTTGAAGCCTAAACATGGACCAGCTCTGTCAAACCTTCTGTGCACTTTCCTGTTAAATTCGTAATCGGTCTCCCTATAAAAGTAAAAAAAAATATATATATATCTTATCAAACATCGAACCAATAATCAACTTGATAAGATACGGTATTTAACAACAACAAAAAAAAAAACAAGGAATATAGTAAAAAAAAAAACCGATAATGAAGGAACCAATAATCAAATAAAAATGACACGGTATCTAAAGAAAGAAATACAGTAAAAAATATTTATCATCCATAGTCCCTATAGAGAGAGGAAAGCTGGAAGCAAGCAAAACATAAAATATTCAGAAAAAAAAACAAAGAAAAATAATAGTTACAGATAAAATAAATAAAAAAACTTCAATTGTCATCTTCTTTATCAATATTACCCCTGAATCGACAACAAAGACAACAACAAAAAATCAAGAATACAGTAAAAAACGATACAGTATATAAACCCGATAATGGAGGAAGAATAAAAGGATATCAAAAACGAAGGAAAGAAAGAAATATAGTAAACAAAAATTTACATTCGGAAGACTTTGCCCGAGTCTTGCGCAACCACCAAGGAACGAGACACTCGTCTGTCTGTAGGTCTAACTAAACAATTTACAAGGGAAAATAGTCTTAGCCTCTGAAGATGCAACTCATTGTATATGGGCTGTTGGGTTTCACTAGGTCCAATTTCATCTTTCTTTTCTTTCTTTCTTTTTTATTTGTTTCCTAATTCGTATGGGCTGTTGGGCTTCTCTAATTACGCCACATCATCCTTTGAATTATTTTCATTCATTTACAAACTCTAAAATTGGATAGTGTAATAATCAAGATTACAATTCTGATTAGTTTCTTTTTTATGGGATAGTTTTGTTAATTGATCCCTTGGACTTACAGAGGCCAATGGACACTGTACGGTGAAGAACCGGGGAAGACAATCTATGATGATAATTTTGTTCTGATGGGATATCGTAGAAAGTATAAATATTTCAGGTCCGCAGACAATATTTTTACCGGATGGAAATTATTCCACTATACCCTATCTCCCGGATATCCACTGATACCGACTGCTGAGAACCCAGCCGTGCCACCAGAGAATCCATGGAGATTATTGATTCTGAAAACTCCGGGGATCAATATCATGACACAGCTTTTCCACAACCGCCAGCACAGCCACTGCAGTAAATTTCTTTTCTTCTGTTTTTAGTTTTCATGTTTAAATCTTATATTAATTGATTTTAATAATAGTGATTTATTTGTTTATAGGGATCCAGAGGTAGATGTGGTGTTCAACCAGAGCGTCTTTCAAAGATTTAGAGGTGTTGATGAACATGCTATAAAATTCCCTCCGAAAAAGCCTCTTCAGTTACTGCAAGCTCTCCTACGCTTCAGCAATGATGATCCAATACCTCTTTACCCCATCCTACGGTTCACCCATTTCAGCAACCGTACACCAAATCAGTACAACCAGGAGTTCCAACCCATCGTGAGGTATTCTCACAATCTCATTTCTTCACCTGGACATGTAATATGGAGAATGTCATCATAGCTATCAATGGGGTGCGGGACGGGCACTGGGAACAAAAAGGGAGAGGGAGAGTGGTAGAGAGAGAAAGGGAAAGATGTATTTGATGAGGATGAGGTGCTCATAGGCTGGAAGGCGGCTTATCAGTACCGCGATAGCAGTGACCAGAAAACTCACTGGAGATTACACGTATATGAGCTCAACAATGCTTATGATGGTGTGCCGGAAGCTAACCCGTGGATGCTTATGTCTCTGTATTTCTGAAGCTCCAACAAGGTAAACTCTGAACCATCTACTTTTTTTCTTTTTCTTTCGAATTTTGTACTTCCCACAGTGTAGAAGTTTTTTATTGGCATATACCATTCTTGCGTCTGCTTATAATCAAATTATTAAACTCTCTCTTATCTGGTAGCTAAATGTAGTAAGTATTTTTAAGCATTCTGAAATTAGTATAACCTTCCTTTAAAATTCACCAAGATTTCGTATGTATGTAAACATCAAGTTTTTGCCTTTCCTGCTGTGTCTATAAACTAAGATGATTGAAAATTCTCACTAATTAATGTTCTGATTGAGAATGTGCAAGGATTACCAAGTGTCTGGAACGTAGAAGGCAAGCAGTTTTTACCTCCATAAGTTGTTTTCCGTCTGAAGGACATGATCAACCCATCTCTTCCATACCCTGCAAAAATGAACAATGAGGAAGAAACCTGGTCTCAACAAATCATAAAACCCAACTTGCATATGCCAAATGCCTACGGAACAATTGAATATAGATTTCCCTTAAAGATGAGAACACCATTTGATTCATAGACATTAAAACCTATTCTACAGGACTTTAGATCCTTAAAATGTTAAGTGCATGTTGTATCATCTATGGTCCAGAAAAATTGAAGCGATGGTAATAATCAAGATGCAACGTTGTGAAACTTCTTGAATAAAGAGGTAGGAACCTTGCATAATCAGATCCCTGTAAATATGTGGCAACTAAAGTTGCAGCATCAGTCCAGAACCCAGCATCTTGGAGCTTTTTCATGCATAACAATCAGTCATACCAAAACTGATAATATTGCATGAATATTTTGCATGGAATGTCAAAAATAAAATAAAGTTGCTGCCCGTGCGTATGATACCTATAACTGAATGGTAAAGAAGATACTTAAGGTAATCTTAACAGTGTAATTGATGGGTCTTAATCCAGCCCAAATTGGACAAATATCTTTGATTCATTTTGTAACAGGCTATCATATGTTGACTTCATCCTCACAACAAGATGGTAAGAAGAAAAACAAAAGGATGAAAACCCTCCTGTCCACATCAATATCCTGAAAACAGTGGATGGTATCAGAGGAGACTCACGTACTTAAATTTAGGAAGAGGACTCGGTTCAACTTTGATGATGTGAAGTGATAATGGCTCTTGAGGATAAATCATGAGGAAGTGGTAAGCCCATGATACACAAAATCGCCAAATGGACAACATAGAACCTAACCTGAGAGCAAACTTCCTGATGCCTTCCAACAGCACAGAGAAGATGAATGCCCGAGAGTGACCTATCAGTTCTCACCATGTTGGCTGCCACAACCTAAAGATGATGCAATAAGAGATTAGACATACACACAGCATCAAAATCTGAATATAGCGCATAGATATGATTTCCAGAAACTGAAGCATACCTTAACTGCAAGTTCATGAAGAGATGTTGAAACTGCAGAAGAAAGAGCAACTGCTCGGAGAGCATTTGGGTAGAAATAAGAGCTATCTGGTGAAGTTGTGAGCAATAGACTAACAGCAGCTTCCAGGTTCCCAACTGAAACAAGTCTAGCATAAATGACAAGTATTGCTAGTATTAGCTCCCAGTTGCATGATGATACTCCCTCTGAAAAAGAAAAACAGAATACCACATTGCTGTGCACTATTGCCTGCAGACAATAGAGTTTTTATGGGAAGAGAGGCAATGGGGTTCACATAAAAGTAATTTCAACAACTACCTGAGAGGGCATCCAAACAAAAGTGGCAGTTAGAGGTGCGACAGTTGGGAACCCTTTCATTCCATCTACCAAGTTTATAAAAAAAAGCTACTAGTAGTACTAATTTTCAATTCACAAATGTTTTACTCCATCCAATATCTATCATTTCTTTGGATATCAAATAGATGGAGGCTTAATCGGCTGAAAAGGGAGGACTGGCTGCTATATCCCAGAGGTGCTATTAGCAATTCCTCTTAAGCTCCCTTTGTAATGCTACTGTAAACTTTGTTCTGCTCTGTTGATGCTCACCTCCTGCTTGGATGTGTCCATCCCATTTTATTACAATTATTATCGCCTCTTAAAAAAAGTACTATTACTATTTTTCAATTATAACTTCACAAAGAATAGTATTACTTCAAAATCAACAGTTGGATCTACAAAATCTACTTAAGAACATTTTAGATCACACCGGAATCTCTAAACATTTTCATCCCATCAACAAGTTCCAATGAAAAAAATTCATAGGATAAGTTACACATCTATAAATGTGACCAAGTTAAACTTTTTGTACCATGATATTCGACATCAGAATGCTGAATCCAATGCTGGAGTATTTTCTCAGGGAGAGGATACTTATTGATAAAATTAAAAAAGGTGCACCTATTTGGAAAGTTCCAAATTATCCAAGTCAACAGAGACTGTCTGTCGAAGAATATAGCATGGAGAACCAAACCAATACTACTAAACTGTAAACAAATAATGATTTAAGGGCATGTCCGGTAAAGGAGAAAAATAAACTCATCAAATCAATCACTTCATCCAATCTTTTCCTCTCACACATTTCACATCAATTTTCAAAAAACACCCACCTTTTTTCCACAACTTTTTTCTTCTTCTATCTGAAAACACCCTGTATCTAAGTATCAAATATTCTTTTTCCATCGGGACACATGAGGGAAGCCAAAAGGAAAGTGGGATTTGAGCATTGGACCTCTTGATGCGAAACATCAGCCTCGACATTGGATAATGCAAGCTTGTTAGTAAGCTCAGTCTTTAGAAAAGATGAAACTGGAGAGTGAACAGTAAATCACTGGTCCATCACGAACACCAACTTTACCTTATTATCCTTAACTTCCCTCCCTTCCCAATTGCTTTTCTCTTTTACTCCCTCCGTCCTCAAAAAATAGATAAATTTGACTTTCATATTTCAATGCTCAGTGCTTGACTCAAATATTTACAAAGATAAATACTGGAAAAAAAAGTTCATAAAAATCTATTTACAAAATTTATACTTCAATTTATGATAGGGATAAAAATTATTTAACTTAAAATGCCTAAATACTCATGAAAAAAATCATAGATTACATACTGTGAAATAACAAAAAAAATGTATGTATTGTTTAAGAACGGGGGCACTATGTCCACATCTGGTATTTTAAACATATCATGTTTACTAGAACAAAGGGAATATATGATTCAAGCTGTCATTACATTTATATGTTTGAGAGAAGGAGAAAAAAAACCAATGAAAGAGAGGAAAAATAGACAATAGACCAGACAAAACGAATACCAACAGTCTCTAGGGTCAGTGTGTTTACTGAATAAATCAAGAACAACACATGATATGCAAAAGCACAAGGACCCTGAGGTGTACATGTAGAAATATCATCATAATCACACTGCATGTATATGCCAACCCAGTCAAAATTTCAGGAGCAGTTCATGGTGTCAATTAACTAATAGTAAGAGCCATATAGGCATTGTGCACCCATATTTGAAATTGCATATTCATGTAAGAGCGAGTATCGGACTTATGCTAATCCCTCTTCTGATGAAACAATGAGATAAATTCATGAAATAACATGGCAGATTTACTAAGAAAATAGCAAAAGCCGAAGCTGTAAAAATGTTATGCTAAACAGCACGGAATCTCTATAAAAGGGGCTCATAAATGCTCGAAATATTCTGACACTAAAGAGATTCAGCTGGATGAAAATTGCTTCCAAAATGCTGTGGATTTAAAACATGGAATATATTGCTTTGTATACTGCATCCTGTTTGCAGTGCCCTGTTCTTAGACATTTTATACCGGAGGAGGAAACTATGCATGAATTATACTACTAAGCGAGCTGAAAAACTCACTCGTGTACACGATTTTGTAAGGCTTCTTCTCCTTCCAGTCTCTCATGCCAAGAAATACGTTGATTGGCATTTTCCCACAACTCGTCTTGCTCAAAAGCCATTAATCTAAGCTGACCTCGACCAGGCTGACCAGAAAAGAGATGCAGAATTGTTTATAATCATCAATTTCATGACATGATGTAACAAAAGGTCAAATCTAACTTAAATTTACTTTTTCCACTGCAGGTGATCATAAAGAACACAAAGTTGAGTTGATTAACTCACAGATAGTGCCTTTCCAGTTTCTGCTGTTGATTTCTCCTTTGGAGTAATTCTACTAAGCAGGAATGTGTCATCAAGCTCAGGATTTGCTGTTGATACACGAACTTTCTGAGGTGACTTATTTACTACTTTATTCATCAAATGACCAATGGCATGTGGCAACCGCAACCAGAACAGAGCTTCTGAGATCTCACCAAAGATTGCAGCTGCAAAAGCAAACCTTGCAGCAGAACCCTTGTTTACAATAGTAGCATACAGCCTTGCTCTTTCATCATCAAGAATGCAACCTAGAGGGTACAAAACCACAGGAAATATAGAATGTTGATTAAACAAAGCAATCAAATTGTGAACTTATATTAAAACCATGCTAAAACTTTGTCCCTAAAAAAGCACCATACTAGAACAAAAATATTTTGAATCAAAGAATACACAAGCACACAAGCATTACCTTCCTTCCTGTAAGGTTCTAGCACATTAAGGAGCAACTCTGGTACTACTGAGTCCACAACAGGTGGCAATTCAATCATGTAACTACGAAGATCCCCTGAGGGTGGAGCAGTTCCTGAAACTAATTGGAGTCTCTTATTGACAGCTGTACCACAAGTATTAAACCAAGAAGGTTTGACGCCTAATTGTAAGATCATTCGCAGTGCCTGCAGTGAAGGAAACACCATAGCTCAATTATACTTATGCTTATGCTAAGGCATCTTTAAGACTTTAACCCAGCATTTCAATATCAATGTAATTTCGCTGAGCAATATTCCTGCTTCATAGCAATAAGGAGTGTTACAACTTTGTATGATCAACTCCCCAATTTGGAAAAATGTATGGAAAAGTACCAGAGCATGAGAAACTGGCAGCAGTATGGGGCAGCATAAAGGCATTGGACGAAATTTCTCTTTAATGGGTCGTTGTGCAGTGGCAACACCTCCTTTCTTGTCATACCTGTATGTTAAGAAAGCTTACTTGTGTATGTCAGCAATTTAAAGGGCTAAGAGAACTTGATAAGAATATAACTCCAAAACTGCTTGGAGCGGCAGCTTTCTACTCAAAGAAATATGTTCAAAGACTTTATACTAATTGTCAAGGACCCTGATTTTGGACTTGTATAAACATGCACCAAATATTTTCAACCAAAAACACAGAAACAATGCATATTAAGGAGTAACAAATGTAGGGAATTGAAAAAGTTAAAAAGGGCTTAGAGACTACTTTCAATATTTTCTGTACATATACTACAGTCAAGCAATGATGTGATAAATATACATCACTCTGCATAATTTAACTATGCAGAAACTACAGAAGGTCAACCCTCCACAATTTACATCTGCCAAATTACGCTGCGTACAGTCAACATGAATAAATGATAATAGTAAACAAATGATAACATCAAAACAAAGCTCTAGTCTGAAGCATGAAGTGCCAGATGTAATGCACGTTTGTGGGATGATTTTCCACACTTTGTTTCAGATAAGTCACGAATGAAACAGAAACAACCTAAGCAGGAACAAACATCATGTCATTTTGTAATAACCTTTCGTAATATCTAATCTTCAAAATATCAACCAATACAGGAAATCACATGCAATCTTTTAAAAGACAAAAGTGTGTGTGTGTGTGTGTGTGTGAGAGAGAGAGAGAGAGAGCAGCCCTAATCAAGTTTCAGACACTACCCATAGACACACGAGCAAAGAGATATAAATCGTCTAAAAATCTGGCAGACGTAACTGTTATCAACCAAGGAAATAACAAAAACCATCATGCAAACACTTACATCTTAACCTCAACCAGACGGAAGCTACCATCAGCGCCTGCTATACATAGTACTAGTGGGTCATTCTTATCAGTTCGTAAAGGTAACCAATCCAACTCCAAGACAAGGGTTCCGGGAAATTGAGGTTGTAAAAGAGAATTAGCCAATGGGTCAGGAGAGTCCTGAAAATAGAAAATTATTTTAGTATGAAGACAGTAACTAACAGTAGGATCCTACTTATGGTACTTAAAGTGCACACAATGCATGAACAAATGCTTGCAGACACATTTTTATAACACTGGAGAATGAATGCAACTGTGCAAATTTCACGCTTACAAGATCAAATACAGAAAATGTGTTGTCATAGAATAACACGGCGATACGTCCTCGACTACGGTCACCAGGAACAACCGGTGAGAATTTGATTCTCCGAATTCCTTCTCTATGAGTATTGAAATAAGAAGACTGTCCAGTTGTAACATCCCACCACCTTATGTTACCAGACCTGTCCCCCAGGACCTAAGAAATAATAACTAAATTCAATACAGAAATTTCAGACTCAACATGGAAGTTATATTACAAAAAAGAGAGTGATTCAAGGAAGGTTAAGTACATACAACATGGGGCAAACGATAAGCCATGGCAGTAATCAATCCATCAGAAGACACAAATGAGGTGGAAGGGCATTTTGGTCTGCGGACAAGAGAAATAAGTTTATATGAAGATGAAAAATCAAAGTTTATATTTTCTAAATACATTTTTTGAGATTCTATTTTTTATATAGATTTTTTTTAACAAATTCTTAATAGCAATAATTTGAGTCAAACACAGTATCAGAAGTCAACTTGGCCAAGTTTTTTGGGACAGAGGGAGTACTACTTTTTTGTTTGCAGCAAAAATTTTTTTTGCTCAAAAACCGGTCATAAAACTTTCACTGGTGTTGATAGTTAGTCCTAAATTTACACAGATAGTTAATCAACAAAAGAACTATTTACATTTAGAAAAGTTTAAATGGTCCATACTATTATTGCAAAGTGTTGTATTAACGCGTGCATATTAGCGAACGGCTTAACTGAGTTCTAAACCCCGAAAAGTTTTCTAAGAGGTAAAAAGGTTTCAGGACTAGTTTTCTACAAGGTGTAGAAGCCTAAGACTCATTTACAAAACTGGAAAGATTTACAACTGAAATTTAAACAATAAAATTAAAAAGGTACTTTTAGGACCAAAAGTGTACCTGCCCTAATAGAATTATCAAAGCATAATACTCCCTTCGTCCCACAAAGATTGTTCCATTTATTTTTCAGCATTTAATCTATAATTTTTTTTCTTCAACAGGTTGACATATAACGTCAAGTAATTTATATCTTATGTTAAATGAATGTGTCTAGTTTCTATCTACAGTTTTTAAGAATTATTTTAACTCCAAAACTGCTTTGCTAAAAATTGAGTCAAACACAAGGTCGAAAGTCAAACAGACAATCTTTATTGGACGGAGGAAATTCTCCCTTGCCCACGATAATTGTTACATTTCATTTTCAGCTTTTAATCAAAGATTTGTTTCTTCAACAATTGTTACATATAATGTTAAAAAGGAAAAAAGAAAGAGAAAAAAACGTAAATGCAGATGCTAAATTAACATTGTCTAGTTTCTAGATATAACTTTATTTAGGTTTTTTTACATAGACTCGTCTTAATAAGAATGAGTTGAACCCAAGTTTAAAAGTCAAACATAACAAGTTTCACAGACAGAGGGTGTACTATCAGGAAGTGAACAAGTGGTCAGAAAATCCAAGGCTGTCTGGGTCAACTGTAGTCCAACCCAAACTACCAAATTAGTGGTAACTTAACCTTCCATGGAGCAAGTTTTTTATTTATTTATTTTTATGTATTTATTTATTTTTATACATTTGGGGGTAAGGAGTTGGGATGTTGGATGGTTGAACTCAAGACCTCCACCTCATGTCCATGTCTACTGGAGCATGAACACTGGGACAAATGCTCACGAAACTGAAGAAAACTGTTTGGATTTTAAAAAGATAAAACTATCCCTTCCTCGGCAAACCCTCAAATGTAGTACTCCTTTGTCCATCATCATCATTTTAGGGGAAAACATGTGTGTGTGCTCACAGAGTTACTCACTCTACCGCAAACTGTTCATCACTTTTTAACTTTTGTATATAGAAGCATTTTAGATGTCGTGCAACATGAGTATGTTGCACATGTTTATAACATGTGCAATGTCAACCACTACCAACGAGTGTGATTATAACAAAAACTCAACTAGAATCCATAAGCTTTACAATTTAGTACGTATGCTTCATTACAGAAAAGAGTGTATATATGCATAATTTGAGAAAATTGACAAACATTATAAAGAGGAAAAATCACAAAAAAATTGGACCAATACAATGAAGTATTGATTGCTGTTAAAAAAAAAAAAAAAAAAGAATGCAAAATTACATCATGAGTTATCTTTTACACGCTGGTCCTTAGGTTTTTTACAGTAATGGAAAGTTTCCCCCTTTTTCCTTTCCAGCTTTCCTTGAATGATAACATGGTACTTGGTTTATTTTATGTGCCAAATCATGTATTCTAGAACTTGAACAACTATGAGAAAGCAGAAAACTGCATCTGACTTCTTTTTTTCCCTAGAAAACTGGAAAACATCCACAAATTTATTACCTCATCATATCTTACAGTGTCTTTAATGAACAAATGCTAAAAAAACATTTTGAAAGAAATTACAACAATTAATCAGGACCTTAAGTTCCATTTTTCAGTAAACAAAAAATACTTTTTTATATTTTATCCATAAGTAAAACCAAGTTTTCAAAGAAATCCATAAATTGAAATTAGAAGTGAAAGAAATGTTTTTATCTAATTGGCACTTATCTCTAAGCCTACATTTTGAGTCCAAATTGTCTAGAGTGTGTTCTTCGTGAAAATTATCACAATAAAGTGGTGTATATTTGAAATTGGGAAGGAATTTTGTGAGAGTAAAAGTTTTGGGGATTGACGAAAATTTAAATTGTTGTTGGTTTTTTGTTCTAAAGAACACAACCCTAATTGATACACGTCATTGGAAGAATAATATTAGCAAAGCTCATGATAGCAAGTTTAAAATGATGAAAAAGATAGTTAGTTTGATACACCCCCCCGTCCCAAATTAATTGCGATGTTTGGTTTTCTATGTTGCGTTTCACTCAGGGTGTGTTTTTCACCTAATAGCTCCATCAACTTTACATACTTTTCTATCAATCACTCATTTTTTCCTCACAAATTTCACATCAATCTTCACAAACTTCCTATTTTCTTCACCAAATTATACAAAAAGAACACACCCTAAAATTTTTCCTAGAAAAAATAAATTAAAAAAAAATATTCAAAAGAATATTCAAAAGCTAAAAATGTCGATTTATCATTCGCATATAAATTATCTTACTTAATATATAAAAATGTTGAAGAAAATAGATCTTATGTGCTCATTTACACACTTCTTTTTTAAAACTTTTCAAATTTAAACTGTCCCTTTAATTTTTACTCTCGACTTATAAAAAACCCAAACCATTTCTCAAACTATTTCCCAAATGTCTCTCAAAAAAGCACAGCCTAAATGCTGGAAACGAAATGCGGCAATTTTCTGGGAATGAGGGAGTATAATCTTTTAAAATGTCACTGACAGTTTTAGAGAGATCATGCAACTACACTTCTCTGAATGACATGTTCTCTTTTCTTACTTTTTCCTGCTATTTCCTTTTTTTCTTTTTTCTTAGAGGTTACTGTATAATTTAAAGGGAAACTTACAATAACCCCCTTCAAGGTATACCAAAACCTACACTTTCCCCTCCAGTTCTGGAAACCTACAATTTTACCCCTAACGTATCACCAAAACCTACAACTACCCCTAACTCTGTTAGTTGAGCATTAGATTCTTTGGATAATGCTCTAATTGCACCTTAAATTTTTTAACTCTTTTTACCCCTAAAGCTAGTGGGATATTTTTAATAGGATTTAAAACTTTGAGAGCAATAAAACTAATTTAACCAAAAAATTAACAGGAAATCTAACATCTGTTAAGCTTACGGGGGTAAAAACATATCCTTGGTGTAAAAAACATAGTCTGAATAACAGTTAATAGTCTGTCTCAGATGAAAGGGGTATTACAGATGCATTTCCCAAATGAAGGGGTATTACAGATGCATCAACAACAACAGCCGCAAAGCATGAGTGAAACACAACTGATATAGAATTCAGCACATCAATTCACGCAAAGCATCACTGTAACATATGAATTCATATTATGACAGGATACCTGAAGTCGCGGATCCGCCTTCCATGAACCTCAAAGACTCCAACTGCCCCATTAAGTAAAGCAAATGCAAAACTCTCAGATATTTCCTCTTGGGAGTTCTCTGAGCTAACTGTTTCTGAGTATCATTCAAACATACGAATTACTTTAATATACATGAAGTGATAAACTTTAAGAAAACAATGATGTGAAATCTTACTAGAATCTGATGATGTAGTTGAGGATACTCCATCAGATGTGCCAGCAGAATTAATATCTTTAGAGGAAGATGATGATTGTTTTGAGAGACCACTAGAAGTTGGTCGTGGAACTGTTGGAAGAGTCCATTCCAATACTGTGAACCCAAGAGCCAAGGATCTAAGCTACATTGAAGCATGTAATCCAAATTAAGCACAGACATTAGCATCTGAAAGTGCTGTCAGACACTTAGGAATAGATATCCTAAAACTCGTAGCTCCAAAACGTCAATGCTTTCCATGGAGTTTTCATAAGTGAAGCTTGAGAACATTAAGATGAACCACAAAATTAACCCAGAGGGTTCTCTTCCATTTTACATTTATGTATTAGACAAGGCTGTTGATGTCTGTTACTAATAAAAGAGGGTAGAAAAGAAGCTCCAAGAATGTCAACAATATGAGTTACTAGTTTTTTGTAGCATGGCATTTACATTTTGCTCTTGCTAAACTAGTGTGAGATTTTCTCTGACTACATACCATTCTTTTCATACTTTTAAAACAGCTATTCTATTCCGCAATCATGATGAGTGTTATAAAATGTCAACAATAACAAGAACAAATATCTACAATTTTTTGAACGCCTTTTATTTGAACTTAAAATTGACCACTGACCTAACATCTCAAACAAGACATCCTTTAAATTCAGTTAATCTACCAGTCCTAAAACGAGAAAACTCAAAATCGGAGAGTCTTGGTTTTATCAGCAGACTTACCATAATAGGAGTTTTTGTCATTGCCCATACTTCTACAGGAGCATCACGAAACAAAATCAGGAGATACCTGAAGAAGTTAACATCACAGTTTCAACATATTTTCACAGTAAAGGTAAAGAGTGAGACTGTCAAGGACATATTTTCGCAGTCCCAGCAAAACACAAGGACAAGTACACAGTCATTATCTGAGTACACGAATAGTATGCCCCCATTTTAAATAACTCTATTCATTTGCCCTTTACTGTGGTTATTCGCAAATATCAGAATTCCTTTATTACCCTAATACTGTCTTTTAAATGTCCAACTTTGCAAAGTTACATGTTATATGCAGAGGCGGGGCCTCACAAAATGGCAGTTGGAGTTGGACTACTGCCACCCAAGTAGAACTTGCAATTTACAGACACCCACAGTTCGCGAAAATGATGGATACTGTAATATTTTATCTGAAGGCAAAATGCAATTGAGGGGAAAATTTATTACTAGTAACTAACATAAAGAATTTGGCGAAAGTACAACCTTCCAGATGAAGAAGCCCTAAGAGCTCTGACAGGTGCACGTTCTGGCCTTTGTAACACCCGAAATGGCCGGTTAAGCCCACTTCTAATACAAGTTACGACAAGCTTGTTGATATAGCCCCCAGTTTTTCCACTTGCCTGAAACCACTTACCAGGTACTTAAGAAATATGAAGTAATTGACTAAGAGTATGATCCTTAAGAATTCCACGATTTACCTGTGTGTATGAAAAAGAAACCAGCCTAGAGTTCCCAAGCCAACGTAGACCTCTCACACTGCTGCTATGAACCATAAAACTCGCAGCAATAGCGTTTGCAGAAACATCGACAACATCAACTGTTCCCCCATGAGTACCCAAAGCAACTAACGGAACAGCAAGTGCAGGATGGTTTCCACCACCTACAAGTGACATAATTTCATTGATCAGCTCATTAATTACTCCCATTAAAAAAATGGAATTCAGAGCATGATAAATGCAAGAGAGAATGGCACTTACGGGCTAAAGTGGCTGTTAAAGAAGGGGATGGTACAGCCAACATAGAAACAGTTGAAGAAAGAAACTGAAGTTGCTGAACCAAACTGATCTGCAGCAATTTTCTGTCAGTACTCAATATGTATGGATCACCTGACTGATATAAGAAGAGGCATAAATTTTCAAAATCACTAATCAAAAGTAACTAACACCACTGAGAAACTGACCTTTTCTTAATGCTATTTTGTGCATACGTGATATACAAAAGGAAAAATAAAGAAGCATGAAGGAGTTAGCCCAACTAATCCAGGACTACTTCATGGCAGATTTCTCAAACAGAATTCCATAGGATACATATCCAGAACTTATAGTGGTAGTTTACAGGTGAAGGTGTTAACGTTGTAAGAAATTATACAAGTAACATAGCTTTAGTAACAACCCACTAGTTGTAATGTAAAAAATAACTCCCAGTCTGATCTACATAAACTAGAGTGAAATAACGGTTGGTAGCATTTTTTTTCCAACTCAACACTGATGATGAGGATATTTGTTCCTTGAATTATGTCTATGAACAAGAAAAAGCTTGAGACCATAATGTGACACCTTATGCAAAAGAAACCAATAACCATCTTATACTACCTCCATCCTGCAAAAGATGATACGTTTTGTTTTAAGCATTCTACTAGGTTTCTTTCTTCTTCAACAATTCTATATGGAAAGTCAAATCATTACTATGCAAATGATAAATGACATTTGTAGTTAGATACTCCCTCCATCCCACAAAGATTGTCACATTTACTTTTCCAGCATTTAATCTAAGATGTTTAATCTTCAACATTTTGAAAAATAAAATAAAATAATTTATATGCAAATTACAAATAAATGTGTCTAATTTTCAATTTTGTTAACAATTCTTAGAGTCAAACACAACTATCAAAATTAAAAGCTACAATTTTTGTGAGACTGGGAGTATTGTTTTAGTAAGAAAAACTAACAATTTTTTTCTATAAAAGAAAATAAATCAGACACATGTTAGAAAGTGAAAAATATCCTTTTTCCCTAAACAGATGGAGTACCAGTTTTCTGCTTGATAAAATCAGCAATGCCAATAGAATATGTACACATATGTAAGTATGTGCACACATAAAGTGGGCGAGTGTACAAACAAGGGATAGATCCGGTTGGAAGAGTTCTACAAAAACTAAAGTAACAATGTTATTTTAATGTACCTACATTTCTATTCCAAAATTTCAGACCACTTCGAGAAAGCACAAAAAGCATTATAACAAGATATTTTGTACTGTAATTTAATCATCTCATTATATTTCGCTCTATGGAAAAGGGAAAAACTTGTAAAAATTAGATTATAATTTCATAAAAGAATGTTATTTAAGTGATAATTGTCATGTTCCATGATGTGGATGTTGATTATGCAGTATCAACCTTGTAATGGGACATGACTAGAGCAATTATCTCAACTCATCGTCGTCTCATGATATTTTTCATGAAAGTAGAAAAACCTATAATGCTACGGTCTGAAATTTCATCTCATTATTCCTTCAAAAGAAGGTTGCAACAGGAAGCGCATCGGGCGTATAACTTTTCCACTATGCTTCTGCATGAATTTATAGTGTCAACTAATTTTTGACAATTAATTGCCACTATAAATAACATGACACCGACCCCAACATAGTTAGGATTAAGGTGTTGTTGATGATGAATGTTATTTAACTGATAATCCAGCAAACAGAATGTTAGCTTTCAGATGGTTTTTAGTTTAAACAAAAGCAAAATGGAAAACATAGGCTTACATGTCCTTTCTCCCAGAGATAGCAGGTCTTTAGGAAAGAACAATTTCAGAAACACAAGATTAAGGATGATGATGTGAGCGACACAAATTGGTTGGATCTTTCTTGCAAGCACTCTAGAATAGAAGGGGTGGCCTGTTTCATTGTGTTGTTGTGTATTTTTCGGCTTCTCCGTGCTATAATTTCCAGATATAAACGGATTTATAAACACGTCTGAGTCTTTCGTTCAAATATACCTAAATCAAAATACTCTTTCTTTATCTAAAGTTCTGACTCTATTTATAAACAGGTCACTGGCAAAACACTTTTTTTAATTGGTAGATAAATTAGAAGCATGAACCAGAAAATTCTAAGGGATATAGATCACAAAAAAGGTTTCTCAGACCTTGAACGTAATATCTGCCAGGTTGAAGCAAGATGACTGGCATTTACCACCATTTGCATGCTCCAGTTGCTGCCTGCCTTGAAGAGCAGCTTTACTGTTAGATAAATCTGATGTGTTTGCACTGGCGTTCTTAGCTAGCAGTTCTCTAGCATCAGCCATAACAACTGTGTTTGCAGTTTCCTTCTCAGACTCTCCTACTCCCTCGGCAGTCAAGAGCCAACTCCAAATTTTCCCATCATCAGATATGGAGATTAAACAAGTCCTTGTAACTAGAATGGTATCATCATAGAAGTCAAAAGGATTATCAATATCCGCTTCAGAAGAATCACAGTCAGTGGAACCAGAACATAACTTGCTGACATTTTGGAGGGTGGCCTCAGGTTGGAAGATGAGGGCAGCAAGAACTGCAGGTGATGGGACAGGTGTGGCAATGGACGGGATCAACTCTTCCCTCAAGCACATTACATACACCTGTTCGTCTCTGTTATAATATACAGATAACTACCTTACTTCATTGCCAAATACTCTATATTTCTAGGAAAACACTATCACTACTATTGCTATGACATTAGCAAACTTTAAAGCACACCAAAGATCATGACTCAAAATAAGCCTACTGCATCATATCGATATGCCAAGACTTACATCCTCTAAGAGACAATGTGTCCCGGAGAGTCAAAACATGCCAGTCAGAGGAGTCACGTATGCATTAGAAAGGAAAGGAAAACCCAGGAAAGACAATTGATAGCCTGGTAATGCAAAGCAAAAACAAAGAGATGTACATGATAAACAAAAAACTGAAGTTCTATTTGGAAAAAAAAAAACAAGAAACTGAAGAAGCTGACTTACTCTTTACGTTTCCAAATGCTGATCTTCCCGTCAAGATGAACGCAGTACACCACCTCATGATTAGGATCGGGCAACACGTCAAGAAATTTCCCGCCGCCGCGGGGCATTGAGACAGAGAACAGTTTTGTCTGGTACTGCAAATCGAACACAACCAGCTCCCTCGGGAACGTCACATATATCACATGCCTCCAAATTGGCGAGAAAGCGAACTTCACATGGTACAGCGGATAAACGCCCGACGCCGGCGACGAAGAATGACCGCCGGCAATGGCAGCATCCCTCTCCAGCCTCAACAGCTCCGTACAGTCCGTCCGAATCTGGAACTCCTTAATCACTATATCCGCCTCGGAATCTCCTAGCACTTTTACAGACAGAAAGAAACCTTTCAGACCAATCACGCACATATGACGAGAATCGAACGGGTCGCGACGGACACATGACAATAGCTCCGGCGAGGCGTCATATTTGAAGATGCATTTGGACGAAACGGTGTTGTATATGGAGAACAAGGAAGGTCCAGTAATGGAAGCCAAGACGATGGAGTCGTGCCGTGCCTGCGCCCAGCAGAGGTCCTGAATTCCAGCTTTAACAAAAGGATCCGGCGGGTCGAAGGTCAGCACGACCGCACGGAGGCGGAAGTCGATTAAGGAGATCCGACCGTGGCGGTCTCCGGCGGCGATGATGAGGTGGGAAGAGGAAGGCTCGGTGGCGAGGAGGTCGCGGCGGAGGAGTTGAGGGGTCCAGCGGATGGCGGTAACAAAAGGGGGGAGGGTCGGGGAAGAAGAGGGAGAGGTGAGGGGGACGGTGGAGATGAGGTGGAGGGAGGCGGCGTCGACGACGGAGATGGAGGAGCCGGAGGCGAAGGCGAGCAGGCCGGCGGTGCTGAGGTCGGCGGATCCGAAATTGTTGCGGCTGGGGGGCCCCGGGAGAATGCAATCCCAGGAATCGGTGGTGAGGATCTTGGACATGGACGAACGATTAACCGCTACTGGTCTGGCCGATCTTTCGAATTAATTAATTCGATTTAAATGAAGAAAGAACTGGAAATGAGCATTGAGTTTGTTTTCTAATCTTAAGATTACTAAAATGGATCCTGAAATCTGCACCCTCACCAGCTCCTGTTATTTTTATTGAATCTCATTAAGTTTAGTAATTTGTTTTCTACTCTCAAAGCATTTCAAGAAGCATTTCTCAACTAACCCAAAAATATTTAAACTTCAAACAACGGAGTATTTAATAATTTTTATAGTATTTCTAAAGTGTAGATATTAAAATTTGAATTCTTGTTGATTTATGCCTCTAGAATATGTATTCTATGAAAAGAATACTTCTAATGCCTAATTAATTAAATGTTCATAGATTCCAAAGCTAATTTGAGATGGATTTTAGAACTTCTTAACAAGATTAATAGATTAAACTTCGGCCAGAGTCCCTTAAATTATATTATTGTCCTATTTAAATTATATTTTAAGATTTTGTATCACTCTCCTTCTATAAGTTATATTTTTATCCTATTTAGATCTCCTATTAATAATGGTGAAAGTATTTATGAAAATATCCAATACTCCCTCCGTCCATAAAAAGTTAATCCATTTGACTTTACTGTTTCAAAATTTAATATTTGACTCAAATTTTAGCAAAGATAAATAGTTTAAAAAAATTCAAATATATATATATTTAGAAAATTTAGATTTCAAATTATGATACACATTTGAAATATTTAATTTTCAATGTCTAAACATTCATGAAAATAAACCATAGATTAAATATTGTAAAACTGTCAAAACAAATAGATGAATCTTTCACGGAGGGGAGTATAAACCCAACTCTTACAAAAAAGTACAAAACAACACTAGCTTTTGAAATTATTACAAATCCACCCTACTGCTATATTTCTGGGAACCACCACTACATCCACTTCCTCTGCTACCACTGCCACCCCCGCACAGGCCGCCGCAACCCTCGCACAGGTAATCGTCACCCTCGCACCAACCTCTAGCACCCTTGCACCGACCCTCCGCAGTCGACATCTATTTCTAGTATAATCTAACGGGAAGCCCTTGAGTCCCACGCTAACCGTCCTCCTCCAGCAACTCCACTTAGCCTCTTTCAAGCCTTCGCCCACCCGCCAGACCTTGCCTCGGCCTACTGTAGCCCCGATTCGCCTCCACTCGCATCGATTTGAGCTGCCTTGGCCGACCTTGCTTAGCAGACCTGGCTACATGATAAACCGATCCACACATCTGACGATCGGACAGGGCAAATCTAGGTGCGGGTGCGGCTATAATGGTTGTGAGCAGCGGCGCACGATGGGTTGGAGGCAAAATGGCCGGAGAGGGGACGACAAGGGTGGGGTGTGTTGGGTTGGCCGAAACAAGGTTGTGGATGTTGTGATAGTGGTGGGTAGTTTGAATATTTGGAAATTTTGACTTAATTGTAGATACAAACTTAAGTTTAATGGACCATTTGTAAATTTAAATCATTTATTTATCCCTTTAATTATTCGTATATTAATATTCAAAACTTTAAATCTTTCAAAAAAATTGCACTAAATCATTACAAATTTAACATCGTTTATGTTATGTTAGTTGGAACGAGTTCATGACTCTATAAACTAAAGTGCCTAGAATTCAATAGTTTGAGGACCGAATAATTCCGAGTTATAATTTGTGGGACTAAACTGAATGAGTGATAATAGTACGGAGGATTAAATGATAAATAAACCATTAACAAATCTAATCTTTTGAGTCAGTTCACCACATTCTAAAAATTTATTTCCACGAATTTTTATCTCACTTTTTCAATTTTCAATATATTTAACAACCTTAAATCCATCAATTATCAATAAAATAATATTTTTCTTAAATTTCTCTACTCAGATATATCTTATCCATTAATCAAAAACACATCTCTAAATTTACCAAAATTGTTTTTCCAATTGCAACGAAGTGACCCTTTATGTCAAAATGTTGATGGTAGAAAATCATAGATCAGATGTTTGAAAACTAAATGTGTCGATTTTCGGTGGGATGAGTGGAGTGATAGAAACCTGTAAAAGAATATCACTCTCTTTAATATATTCGTTCAAAAAATTCCAAAATTGTGGTTACGTATTTCTTAGGAATATTTGACATGTGTTTTTACGTTCTCACTCCTTTTTTTCTTTTGAATAAAACATTCTTCCTTATATTTTTGGCTTACTTTAAATTTTGTGTAATTATAAATAAAATAAAAATCTGAGATTTAGCATAATTTTCACTTTACCCCCTATATTTTTGAAGTTCTACAAAAACTCCCATGAGATATGTGAAAATTATCAAAAACTCTCTCAGACTAACTCCTCTTAAAAATTTGTTAGCTTTTTAGGTGTAATTACAAAAAATGCACCTTAAATAATTCTAACCCTAACCACCTAACAATTACAAACTTACAGAACTTATCCCAAGTTTTAATTTAGCCACTAACAACCAACTCCAACCTGTTCTGGTCGGACCACCGCCAACCACGCCGAAAACATCCGAAAATGCCTCAAAATGGCTAATAGGGGGGCAAATCGCAGCCAAGGGCCGCAAATCACGAACCCTAGATTGCGATTCGCGAGCCCAGGGCTGCGATTCGGACCCTTAGGCTCGCAATCGTGGCCTAGGGCTCTCGAATCGCGGCCTTGGGCTCGTGAATTGAGGCCGGTTCGGCGGCGGCGGTCCAGCAGAGGCGGCGGTGGCAGTCCGGCCATAGCAGGTTGCGGATGGAGGAGGAGGGTGTGAGTGTTTAAATATAGGATGAAAAATAATAAAGGGTAAAATTGTTAGGGTTAAAAGTTTTAGAGTCTAACTTAATAATTACACTTAAAAAATCTAACAGATTTTTAACGTGAGTTAGTCTCGGGGGATTTGATAATTTTCAATACCTCAAGAGGGTTTTCGTAAGATTTTAAAAATACAAAAGGTAAAGTGAAGATTATACTAAATCTCATAGAGATTTTTGGTAATTACCCTTAAACTTTCTCAAACACTCCTCGCTGCCAATAATTGTGAGTATGTCGAGTTGATCATAATTGGATTTCAAGTCATTATTGATAAATTTCAAACTCAAAATAGTTTGTACATATATTTTCTCTCTAGAGATATTTGACTTATATTATATTGTCTTACTCTTAAATTCTTTCTTACGATCCTTCATTATCAGTAACTACGATTATATAAGAGCTAATTACAATTGAATTTTAAGTTATTATTGAGAAATTTCAACTAGTACCCACAACAACGCTCGGGCCGACAAACCTCCTTTGGAACATTCAGCTAATTTCAAGTCGATTTCCTTTATTGTCCTCATCAAAGTTGAATAGAATTAGTATTTAAGGACATTTGAGAATGTATGTTTGGACTTTGACAATTTCATGGATGTGATTTGAAGTAGCAGAACTTTTACATACATAAATGTGGAGTAAATTTCGTTGACAGTTCCGTAAAAATAATTATTGCCTTGTTTTGGTCATATTTTAAAAATTTATCATGTTTATGCTCTATCCTATAGTACTGTATCTTATTTTGGTTTTTTCCGTCCAGTTGACAAGTTAGTTCTAACAGATTCATATGGATTTACCGTTTTATCCTTATGAAAAAATTACTTCAGTTCCTAACTTTATATTTTCCCAAAATTTTAACCTTAAAGTTTAACTTATATCAATAAGGGGCTTCAAACTCAAAAATCGAATGAAATGAAAATCACCTGATGAAATCGAATTCAATAGTGAATTAGATAATCTAATTCACTTCACTCAACTTTGAGTGTCCAGATTCAGATCTAATTCACTTCACTTCACCTCCTCCTCCTCCCCACCATCACCACTGTCAAAGCCTGGATTCTCAAACCTCCTCCTCCTCATGTTCGTTCACCGGTTCCGCCTCGGCATCTCTGGCGTTGCCACCGCCGCTCTCGCTTCTAATTTGCTCGTGACCGCGTCAAAGATCGAGTCCGGCTTGGAGAAAGTGGATCGATCGGCGAGCAAGGACCACGGTCGGCGCTGGGAAAGCCCGTTGCGGAGAGTGTCGGACCTGTTCGTTCACTAGGGATGGGAGGTCGGCGGCGGGCGAAGCTCAGATCATGGTGGAAGACGAAGAGTGCAACTCACCGTGAGAAAGAATGAAGGAAGACGAAGATAATC
>JBBYHH010182382.1:0-13709 GCA_038382905.1 Daphne laureola | reverse complement strand
CGCCTCAAATAACTTCCAAATCACTCTCCAAATAATATTTCTCATTGAAAACCTCTTTCATTACACTTCATTAATTGTCCGGGAATTTACAGAATTAATTCCCGGCAAAATTACATAGTGAGAAATATAAAATTCTATCAAGGGTCCAAGGCGGGTGGTAACATCCTACATCCTGCGGATGTTGCACACTCCTTTACCCTCGCTGGCCTCACCAGGAGGGTCGCTCACATGAAACAATGTGACACGAATATATAGGCAAGCGGTTCCTACTCTAGAAGGCTCAACATAGAGCACCTATGGACTCAACCCTTCATACCTAGGATCTTGACGACCCCGTTACTAGAGCAATTCCGGCAACCAAAACTCGACTCATACGATGGACTCACTGATCCTACCATCCACCTTCAAAGTTACATCTCTGAGATGGCCATCGCCATGGCGGACGATAATACTATGTGTCGAGCCTTCAGCTTTACCCTGTCAGAGTCATCATCATCTGGTATGGTACACTCAAAGGAAATAAATTTGACTCCTTCGAAGAGCTCTCTCTCGCATTCTCCAACCACTTCATTGGGTCAAAGCCCACACCCAAAAATGCTGGTCACTTGCTGAAGATCAGGCAGCGGAAGAGGAAGTCCCTTCACGACTACATACAGAGGTTCCAGACCAAGGTGGTTCCAGTTCTGAATCTCAACAAGGAAACTAGAGTCCTCGGAACAATGCAAGACCTCTAATGGGACTCTAGGTTCTTCATCGACATCAATAGTAACCCCCGCAGGAACATGGAGCAGTTCCTTTAGAAGACCACGAGGTTTCATACATGCGGAGGAGATTACTCGACCCCATCAGTAAACCCAGATAGGAGACTCCAAGTCCCAAGGACCTCGAAATTAGAATGGAAAATAGTCAAACTCAAAGCACTCTCAATCCAACTCCATGCGCAATCACGATAGGGCCTACCCAATGGTCCCACCACTCAAGGACTCACGCACCAATATCATCTACCTCTTAGAGAAGCTCCGTGAAGTCTTTAAGTGGCCTCATGCCCTACCGAGATACACCACCAAGGGTAAAAAAAATATACTCCAACTACCACCATGACAACAACCATGGCACTGAAGATTGTCACGAGCTTAAGAAGATGCTCAATGAAATGATCGTGGAGGGAAAACTCACAGAGTTCTTGGTTCGCGACCAATCACCATGACGTGCAAGGGAGCAGCTGCCAGTAACACTATATGAGGCAGATCTACCGTCGGCCATGTCAACCACTGGCAGGACATATCCATGTAATTACCCAGTGCGAGGGAACAGCTGCCAGGAACACTATATGAGGTAGATCTACCATCGGCCATGCAACGAGCCATCTCATCCACCGCCTCGATGACACAACTATGGTCATCCCAAATGCAAACCCCTTAGTGATCATGGCATGTATTGCTGAGTGGGATATTGATAGGATCTACATTGACATTAGTTCTAACGCCAATTTTGTTTTCAAAGACACACTGGTCAAAGCAAAGGTGTCCCTCTCCCGCATTCAGCCTGTGAGAGGGGCCACCTGTGGAGCTGGACGAGAAGAGATCCTGACACTATGGATAATCACACTTCCTTTTCTCATGAAAAGGACTACCAAGCAGAAGGTTATTGCATGCCACTCTAACTTTGTCAACTTTGTGGTCCTGGACATGCCCTCACCATACAATGCCATCATAGGGAGGCACACTCAATGCTAGTTCCACATTCGCTGCAATGTTTGAACCTTGATAATAGCCTTTGCAACTCATCTTGGTGACACTTTCATATACGTCAACTAGAACATATTGCGTGACAACAATGTGGGAACACTCTCAGGGCCTCCGTAACTACCATGTTGCATGAAGCCCAAGCGCAAGAAGCAAGACCCAGAAAGTCACATTCCCTCCAGTGAGACAGACGCTCTCCCTGATCTTACAGGTGCCTTCAAAGAAATAGAGGTCTCGCAGGCAAGAAATTCCATGTGGGCAAGGATCTATAGAACACGCAAGGGCACCCTCATCCACCTTCATGACAACATGAATGTCTTCGCATGGGGCCTGGAGGACCTACCAGGCGTCGACCCCTTTATTCTTTCCCACAAAGTTAATGTATTTCCTGGCTTTAAGCTAGTTAGGTAGAAAACTAGGAGCATGGCGCCTGATCAGAAGGAATTTGTACGCAAAGATGTCTAGAAGTTGTTGGACACAAAAATAAGAAAGGAAGTTCACTAAGCTGAGTGGGTCGCTAACATGGTGCTGGCAGATAAAGAAAATTGGGACTGACAACTTTGCATCGACTTTAAAGGGGTCAACAAGGCCTTCCGAAAAGACCCATATCCTCTCACACCTATCGATCAACTGGTAGACTCCATGGTGTGATACCGAATACTATACTTCATGAGTGCCTACAATGAATACCATCAAATTTACATAGATCCTGCGGATGCCATGGAAATGGCATTTACCGGAGACATGATCTACTACTACGTCTGCATGCCTTTTGTCCTAAAGAATGCGAAGGCAACCTATCAGAGGTTCATGAACAGGGTCTTCACCAATCAAATTGGCCGAGACCTTGAGGTATATGTTGATGACATTATGGTCAAAAGCATGACCTTTTCAGAAAATCTGGATGATCTCGAAGAAACATTCAAAAACAATTACCTGTATAACATAAGGCTCAATCCTAACAAATTCACCTTTCGTGTCGGTGAAGGAAAATTTATGGGGTATCAAATTTCTGCAAGGGGTGTAAAAGTGAACCCCAAGAAGATTGATGCCATAAAAAATCTTAGAACACCCAAAGGGTTGAAAGACGTCCAACAACTCACAGACCACCTCGACACGCTAGGGCGCTTCATTTCTAAATTAGGTGATAAGTGCAAGCCTTACTTTGATCAGATCCGAAAGAAGAAAGCCTATAAGTGGACACCAGACTGTGGTGCGGCCTTTGAGGCCATCAAAGTACACATGTAGGAGCTGCCCACACTGAAGGGCCACCAACTAGAGGATAAGCTTATCCTCTACCTCCCCACAGTAAACAACACTATCTCATTAGTCTTGCTCAAAAAAGAGGGGAACAAGCAACGACCAGTCTATTACCCAAGCCATACCGTGCAAGCAGCGGAGTCGTGATACCCTCATCTACAAAAGGCATTCATGACATTAGTCGTCGCTAGCAGAAAGATGAAGCCATACTTCCAGGCCCACATGATCATAGTCAGGATAGACTTTCCGATCAAAGACATACTTCAGAGGCCAAAGCACTCAGAATAAATCTGTTAGCTAGGGTTTTGCTACACATGATAGGTGTATGTATTGAAATGAAGCTTAAACAACACTCAACTAAAAAAATACATTTATAAACACCTCATTGAGCCTTAACAATGTAATCATAGTATAATGGCTCAATTGAGGGATCAAACCCAAGAGAATCAAGTGTTTAGGCTTGTCAACAAGTTACTTGTACACAAACCAAGAATGGATGCAATATGGACATCAGAGAAATAGGCAGAATTGTTGTGGTGTAAAGTGTGTATTCTCTTTTAGCTCCTTTTAGTCAAGTTTTATATTTATTAAACCCTTTATCAAGCCCTAAGCATAAGGATCGTGTGTAATATGTGGCTAATAAGTAAGGGTATCGAACCTAAGGGAAAGTGTGAAATAAATCTGTACTAAGTTACTGATGCACGATAGAAAGATTACACAAACAACAAGGATGATGATTTGATAGTAGAAATGATATTTTGGTAAGAAATCTAAAATGGATAGCAATTAACTACCACTAATAGTAAGTTATCGAACAAGTAACAACTACGATGATAATAATCTAATAAATAAAACATTATCGGAGTTCATCTATGATTATCATGCATTTATCCGAGGTGTCTTTGGCGGGAAGAATCGTCCTTATCTCTAGGCAACTACTATAATCCCTCTAGAAGGTTCAATTAATAACTCTCGTGACTTAGCCCATACTCCTAACCTTAACAGCCCCTAATCACTCACCAACTAATCTCTAAAAGTCATCTCCAACCTTTTGATAATTAAACAATTGATCCTTTTTAAAGTAGCATCAATTAATTCCTCTCGATAATTTTATCAAACACCTAGCGAAGTGAATTACACAAATCTCTCTAGGCAATCAATTCTCATAACAATGAAGATCAAGGATAAAAATCGGATGTCAATCATGTGTGACAATGCGTAGAATCACTCCTAGCAAACAAACCCTAGGAGATTAATGAACTACTCACAACTCAACATGGTAACACATAAAATCGGCAAAAAGAAGAGAATGAATCATGGATAGAAATAGAAGAGAAGGGATAGAATAAACTCTATTAAGATGCTCCTCAGCAATCTTCATGAGAATCCACTATCAAAGCTCCATGGATAGATGATGATGCATAAAACCCAAAAAATGGTCTTCAAAACAGAAAAGGCTACTCAAGTACTAGAATGTCCCTAGACATGATAGACAACTACTAGTACTCATTAACGGTAATAATGTCTAAAACTACACTTGGTAGCATACGATGTCTCAGATTTCCTTTGGTTGAATCAGCTTGGGAGTTCTACTTGCGAGCGTCGTATCATGGGGGTCACACTAGCTAAAATAGGGGGGTCACATTGAGGCTCCACGCAAAAAGGACCAGCTCTAGAAGGGTCATGTATGGGTCACGCCAAGGGTCTCATCGTTACAGTTGCGCATCTTGTTCAATTGCTCAGCATGATGATGGCATCGTGGGTCACGCCAGGGAGTCGCGTATACACCCATGTACCACCTTATGTGCACCTTCATTTTAGCTCCAGCCCTGCATCTTTTACTCCTTTGTAATTAACCCCCTAAAACCACCTTCCAGCTCCATTATCTTCTAAAATAAGCACCTGAAACATGCTAATCAAAATAACAAGTAATGTGCTCTAAACAGGTCTGAATAAGACATAACAAACATGATCTTTTGGTAATGACACTATGAAAATGTGTACATGTTTGCACACTTAACACACCCCTAAACTCAAAATGTTTCTAGTCCCTAGCAACATGACATATGTCTAAATATGAGTGATTCTTCCAACTATGTTTACTTAAGCTAGACTTTTTCCTAGAATCCCCCATAATAAGCATGCAGAGAATCTACAACATTTTAAATGGTTGTTCTCACTATAATGAGTACAGGGTCACTCCTTAAGTATATCTCTGATGAAAGTACTGTAGGAATTCTTATCGCACCAAGATACTTTTGAGATGGTACTTGTGCTTGTGAAGCTAATTGGTAGCTCAGAGTTACCTAGAAGTATCTCACTTTAGGTCACCTTAGGTATAAGTAGCTAAACATAGCTCACCTTAGCTCTAGGTCAGCTATAAGTAGCTTACCTTCACTCAAATCCAGCTATATGTAGCTGGACATAGCTCAAGTTAGCTCAAGTCACCTCACTACAGCTCATAGGAGTTGGTAGTAGCTAGACTTCAGCTCATTCCATCTCAGAGTAGCTGGAACCAGCTCAACTTTAACTCATTCTAGCTAGAAGTAGCTAGATATAGCTTAAGTTAATCTCACTCTAGCTAATAGTATCTAGACATAATTTGTATTAGCTTAACTCTATCTCACAGGAGCTGGGAGTAGCTAAACTCAGCTCCACCAAAGCTCATTCTAGCTAGAAGTAGCTAGAGTCAGCTCACTCCAGCTAGAACTAGCTGGACTTAGCACAAAGTCAACTCACTCCAACTATAAGTGATTGTAGTCAGCTGGACTTTAGCTCATGTTAGATAGAAGTAGCTAACACTAGCTCATGTTAGCTAAAAGTAGCTAACCCTATCTCAAGTTGGCATTTGGAAGCTAACTTGAGCCCATCTGAGCTAGTAGTGAAGTAGAAGAGTGTTTAAGCTCAATGTGAGCTTAATTTGAGCTCATTGTGAGTTCATGTTGTGAAAATGGTTTTGTGAGTTAGCTTTGTGTAAGCTCACTCTAATATTAGTTTAAAATGGTATATGGAACCTTTTGGTGAAGATATGTTTCTCTTGGTGAAAGGGTGGTAACCTTTGAAGAAAGGGTACAACCTTTCATCCAAACAATATGTTATTTGGCCAAAAAGAGCAACTTCTTGGCCAAGAGAGGCCATGTCTTTTCAGCAATGAAGAGGGCCCCTGAAGGCCGTCCTTAAGGGGGTACAACCTTGAGAAATGGTGCAAGGGACACCTCTTGCATTTTGGAGGAAACGTTTTGGAAATTGAGGGGTGTCATTGGCCACCCCTCATTGCCTATAAATACTAGAGGATTTCTCCATTCACTCTTCATCCCTTGGTAGCATTGCCCTCTTTACTTCTTTCTCTCCCAAGCTTAATTAGTAAGTGTTCTTTTAGAGTTTGTCGGTAAACCACAATTAGAGATACTTCTCTCTAATTTCGCCTCCAAGGACAAGTAGTTCAGGGACAGCTTCTTCAGGAGTTTTGGAGCATGGAACTACTAGTTCCTTAAGTAGTCTTCCAGTTGTAAGGTACTCCTTCTATCCCTCCTATCCTTTAGTATAGTAGTATGTAGTTTCATCCATGTCATATGAGATATGAAATGGACATGATTTGATAAAGACATCATGCTATGACTTAGTTTAAGAATATATATAATATGTTTTGTACATATATGACATGATATCATGTGACATGTTAGTGGCGCATGTATATGCATATGTTCCGAGTTGGTTGCGGCCACCGGATTATGTCCCGATTTGGTTGTGGCCGTCGAGTACTGTCGTACGTAATAGCTAGGCCATGGGATGATGACGATGCTACCAGATGATATGATGGTCCTACGGGACATATTTTATGTTATATGCTGACCCGTTCTACAAGTTTCATGTATTTATCTGCTAATCTTACCGACCCTTACTGAGTACCTTTCGAGGACTCACCCCTTATATTATTCTTTTCAGGAGCTCTAGTGCAGTAGCCAGCGGATTAGTCCGTCTGGTTAGCCATATGTTATGATTTACCGCAGGTAATTATAGCTCCTCGATTAGATTTGGTTAAGGTTTCGGGGTGCTCTCGATAAGGTCGTGATGAGGTTAAGGATTTTTGATTAAGGTATGTTTATTGCACTAACGGTTTAACTTTGTTGGTATGTTTCAGCATTAGCGGTATCTTGCGGTGATTGCCGGGGATCGTGTCGACCGACCCCGCAAGCAAGTACGTATATGGTTTCAGTAGTTACGACTCTGTAGGTCAAACATGCATGCATATCACATTGGAAGAATGTATTATTTGGTTATTAATTACGGCAACGCGCGATATTCTGTTAAAACCACTAATGTGTTTTTGGGTGCAGGTTTAGGCATTAAGAGAACTAGAACGCCTTAAATCTAAGTAACACGTTAGAATTAATAAGTTTGGAAAAGTGTAAAAATGGTCGGGTTTTTGGGTCCCACAATCAATGAGAAGTTCGGCTCCACCAGTCACCGCCGCCATCCGGCAATGTTCTCAATGCTTCCGCACACGCCGCACATGCCATCTGGGGTAGGGTGGTGACACATGAAATATGTAGGATTGCTTATACTGCTAGTACATTACACTCGAACCTTTTATGCAGGTAAATATTTTTTAAATTATGTCATCCTTACCTAACCTCTTACTGAGTATATCTCGAGGACTCACCCCCACTATATCGATATATTTTCAGGAGACCCTGGTAAAAGACCTGCGGAGTGATTCTGTTAGGCTTATTATTTGATTGATACCAGAGGTATGTGAGTATTGATGGTTATTGTGATATTGATAGTGGGATAGTCTCGATTGAGACTGTTATTGCGGTATTTAATTATGACTGAGAACACTTAGGATTTACTGACGGTTGAACTTCGTTATTATGTTTAGCAGCAGCGGGAGTACCCTGAGCGTGATAGTCGGTCGTTGACCCTGACTACCCGATACAGTACGTACTCAAAAACATTCGGCTAGACTCGGCTCTATAGTAGTAAAATATGCATAATTAGCTTAGACACTATTATGGTTTATATTAGTATTTTATCGGGGAGTTCTCGCCCAACGAAGTGGGTGGGCATCCTCGCTGATGTATTTGTGTTGAGCGGAGCTCAACTTATAGCTTGCTTATGCGCGATTTATCATAAAACCTATCAAGCGCGTTAGAATAATTAACTTAAGAAAAGTTTTTACAAGTCGGGTTTTGGGAACACCACAACTTAGAATAGTCTAGCAATCGACGTCGATCGCCAGCCGCCGCTCCCCATCCGACCGAGCCGTTCCACATCGAAAAGCTTCCGTAGTGCCGGGCGCAGTGGACGGAGGTGACACTCGTTGCTGTCCATCGGAGCTGTTGAGGAATGCCGTTGTGGATCTGGTTGGTGGGCTTCGCTAGATTTGTGCGAACAACTAGTACAGATGCTCTTTTCATCTTCACTGTAGATCTGCTCAATTTGTTGTTGAATTTTGATTATTTTCGTTGTCTTAATGGCTATGGCGTGAGAATTTGATGAATAAATATTTGATGAAAAAATGGATTTCAGTTTGAAAAGAAATCACGGCTTGATGAAAAAGTTCTCAAGCGGAAGAAAGATGAAAATTTGAGAAGAAGAAAACTTTAATGATGAACAGATGAAAGTATAACGATGAACAAAGAAGATTTTTTTTTCCGACATATTTGTATATTTGTTAAAAGTACAATGATTAGTATTATTAATTGTGTAATTAGATTTTATTTAGGGGTATTTTAGTAAAAATAATTTAATTAACGGTTAATTTAACGGTTAAATTGACGTGAGGATAAAAATAGGACAAAAAACATAACTTTATGATCAAAATAGGACGAATTTTTAAAACGAAACTAAAATATGATATTTTTTAAAATTAAGAAATTAAAAATAGACTTTGCTAAGTAAATAGCATGTCCAAATTATAGGCCAAAACTTAAAAGAAGTAATAGAACAGGTCGAAACACAAAAAGAAAGGGAGGAAAGTGGCTAAAGCGTAAAAAAGAACTAAGACAAAAACATTTTTAAAAAAAGGGAGAAACAATCGGTATGATTCGTTTATCGATCCTAATTCAATGAAAAACGTATTATAGTAATAATTATTAGAAAAAACCAAAACTAAAATGATTAAATTTTTTAAATTTTTTACTTCTTCTGTCCACAAAAGACTATATCATTTGTCTTGACAGTTTCACTATATTTAATCTATAATTTATTTTCATGTATTTTTAGATATTTAAAGATAGAAAATTCATTTGAGAATCATAATTTGATATCTAAATTGTCTAAATATATTTTTTCTTATTTTTTCTTATTTTTTTTACACTGTTTATCTTTATTAAAAAAAATAAGTTAAATATTAAATATTAAAATAATAAAATTAAATGATACAATTTTTTACGGACAGAGGGAGTATGTTATAACATTCGTAATGTAAGGTTAATATGAATGGGAAAAGATTAATACTTTCTTCGTCCCTATTTAATAGTTATTTTTTACTTTTGAATTTTTGTTTGATTTAATTTTTTACTAGAAAAAAGTTTCTTAAAAAAATTAAAAAACATATTTCTAGAAACTAGATATATTGATTTATCTTATATATATATGTTACTTAACTTTATATATCAAAATGTAAAAAAAAAATACATAAATTAAATATTAAAAAATAAACGTAACTATTAAAAAAGGAGAGATGTAGTAGCAGTTTAATGAATTCTGCAATTGTGAATGTGAGATTTTATTTTGAATTATTTTAATCATTTGAGGACTAACTGTAAATTGTATGCAGAAGAAAGTTATGTCACTCGTTCATCATTAACTATGTGGTCCTAGCGAACTAAATCTAAATAGTTTGGTCATATTTAGTTAAGACCATCGATATGTAAAGAATAAAAATGGATTGATATGTGTGATACAAAAACAATGTTTAGGGTTTATCTATGAATTTTTTTAAAAGTAATAGGGCTATTTATGTGATTATAGAATTAGAGATGTTGTGTTTCTTTATAAAATTTTAAAATTAATCGGATTCTTGTCGAGTTGTACACACAGCATCACATAAAAATATTAGAGAAGCGATGCTTTATTTTTAACATTTTAAAAAGCGGTAACTCAACTAAATAATTTTTTTTGAACATAACTGAACTATATAAATATTATAAAAGGAATCATATTAATTAGACATTTTAATTTTTGTAACACAACCCATTTTGTGATACGTAACTGAAAATGATTGTTTACATATTTATTTAAGTGTCTGAAGTAGAAAAGTTTAAATTATAGTTAAGTATTATCATGTTATATGATTGAGGTTATATGCAAACATTATAAAAGAAAATGATTATTTACATAATTAAGAGAAATAAGGACATGTAGTATGTGTGAAAATTTTAACAAAGTATAATAATATTTTTTAACATCTAAAGAAGAAAAACATATTATTAGGAGAAGTGAAAAAATCATAAAAATAAATGGGTACATGTGAAAATAATAGAAAAAAAATAAAAGTTTAAAAATAAAAAATAACAAATAGAAAAGAAAAAAACACAAAATGACAAAGCTGACACTATTTTTTATTTATTTTTATTTATTTCTTTTTCTTTAGATAAAGGAGTGGATTCGCCTCCTATGTTCTAATATTGATATAAATACGCCCAGCGGCACTTACAAAGCAGGAAACCTGGAGCTTACAAAAAAAAGTGCACTCAGATTATCAAAAGAAAAACACCTGCTACTTGCACGAAGACTATACAAAAAATACTGCGCAACCTACCTACTAAATACATCAGACACTATAATAGAATTTCTTATCTGAATGCTACCTAAAATATCTCGAATAACTCCATTCCACTCTTTAGTGGCATGCTTGTAGATTCTCGAGTTTCTTTCAATCCACAGATGATACACGATAGCTGCAAACATAGCTCTTCGAACCTTGGCTTTAAGAGATTTCCCTCTGGCCATGTTTAGGATCCATCTACTACATTGATTCCATTGAGAAGGGCAACCTTGAAGATTGCAAAGCTTCATCCCTTCGATTATGATCTTTCTAGAAAAGGTAAACTCGAAAAAGAGATGGTCTCGTGACTCCAACCGTACACCACAAAGTCTATACGTCATATTTGCAGTAGGGTCCCAAACATAAATTCTATCCAAAGTATATAATCGATTATGGAAAGCCATCTACACCACCACCGAGTGTTTAGGGATGTGGAGGGCTCCCATACCAATTTTTTCTAGTAAACAGTATCGAACTGCTCTTTGCAGTGGGCATAAACTTGCTGCAACTCAAGTCTCTGATCATCCACATGATTTGAAATAAAATCAGCAAAGGTATCCCTGCATCGTAGGACAGATTTCCATACCTTAACAAATGTATATATAATTGCATGTACGAAAACATGCAAAAACAATGTAGAGATTTCCATACCTTAACAAATGTATATATAATTGCATGTACGAAAACATGCAAAAACAATGTAGAGGGAGTTATTTGTAGTGTTTAAGATAATAAAAGGATAATATGTTATACTAAATAAAAAAAACAAGAGTCAACATGCAAAAACAATAATAAAAAAAGGGTACTCTGAGTATAATAGAAAATAAAAAAATTGAAAAATAAAGAGCAAAACGAAAAATAGAAAGGAAAAAAGAAAAAGGGCAAAAGAGAGAGGAAGAAACCACAAAACGACAAAACTAACACTATTCATTACCTCAACAAATGTATAAGTTTATAATTAAAGGTAGAAAAAAAGAGAACAATTTAAAAACATCATTTTTCTAAAACTTTTCAATGTTTGACTAAATTATTTACAAAGAAAAATAGTGCAAAACAATTTTAGAAAATTATATTTAGAAAATTTATATTATAAATTATGATACACAAAAAATATTTAACTTTAGATATCTATACATGACTGAAAAAAAATCATAGATTAAATACTGTAAAACAACTAAAATAAATGAGACATCTTTTAAAGACGGGAGAGAGTATTAGATAATCTATTTATAATGGAGAGATATATAACGTATGCATAATTAAAAAATAATAATAATAATAAAATGCTTAAGCTTATAGATATACCAATATGTAAGTTATATATAATATATACTTCCTCCGTCGCATGAAGATTACACATTTTTTTTTTTTTTTTACAATATTTAATCTATGATTTATTTTTATGAATTCATGGATATGTAAAGTTAAATGATTCATATACTTTTCATAATTTGCAATCTAAACTTTCTAGATATAGTTTATTATTATTTTTTTCACTATTTATGTTAGTTAAATTTTGAGTCAAACACTGCAACTTCAAACAACAAAATAAATGGAACAATCTTCGTGGAACGGAGGTAGTATAATATATATAATATAATATATGTATATATAATATATATTATGTATAATATGTTTATAATTAAAAGAAAAATAAAAAGAAAGGACTAAATTATTGATTTTAGATCTTTCAAGTATCACATTTCATGTTCAAAAGTTCACAAAATGTTCACTTTAGGGGCGAATTACATACCATGATGTCTCTTTGATAATATCATGCACTTTCTTCATGAACAAACAAGAGGAAGAACGACACATATAAAGACACATAAGAGGCTGAAATTATGTCCCTTTCACCCTTGACAACTGCTTAAGGAATAGGAAATAATTTTCCTCCAACCCCGGGTGGAGGAAACTTCTCCTTCCTGTATACGTGGCATGACGTTATTGGTTGTTGACACCCTAATTAATTACGGATTACCACACCCTATAATAAATAGTGGAAGCCCTGTAATTAATAGTGGTAGTACGAACCAATAATGACATGCCACGTATGCAGGAGGAAGGAGTTCCCTCCACCCTGGGTTGGAGGAAAATTGCACCCGAAGGAATATCAATTCCTTGCTCCAAAACGTATCCTCCTTCCTTACACCTTCTTGGCGGATTCTCTCCTTGAATCTTCAATGATGATGGCGAATGGTGATTGATGAAGGAGGGTTGATTTGGTGACATGAAGAGGGGTGAAATTGTCTTAAGAAACACAAGAACATTTCCACTCAAAATGCTTCTAGAATTGCAACAAGTTTCGGCCTAAAGATGAGAGAGAAAGAATATGAAGATGAACAAATTCAACAATTTCCAAGCGGTACCAAGTGTGTGTGAAGTCCAGCCTCCTCTAATCTATTTATAGATTTGGAGGAGGGAGTTAATGGGTGGTTGTAACTACCTCAAGGTCGAAAGGTTGTACCTTTTCAGCCTAAGGGAGTTACCTAGGCCCCTTGCCCACTTCCTTGTCCAAGGACAAGGTAACCACTTTGTAATGGCGGAAATGTGCATGTCAGGAGGCACCCTTTCGCCTTAAGAGAGCCTCCCTTGGCCGGTTACACCTATGTAACTACCAAAAGGTGTGTCTCATGTGGTGAGGTACATACACCTTGCACCATCACTATTCCTTTTTAACCAAAATACCCTTAATTTGTTCAAAAGGTGCCAATAAGGTGTTACCACTTATTAAACAAGGTGAACTATCAAAAAGTAGTTCAAAAATGTCACTTCACACATAATTGAGCTCCCATAAGGTCTTTCCAGATCACATTGAGCTGAAAGCCACTTCTTCATCAAGACTAGCTCACATGAGCTGAAGTTAGCTACTTCTAGCTAACTTGAGCTGGAGTTAGTTACTTGTGAACTAACTTGAGCTAGTACTAGCT
>JBBYHH010182271.1:0-13714 GCA_038382905.1 Daphne laureola | reverse complement strand
TTTAGCAACAATTGGACATTAGTCCGAGTATTAATGTTGCTCTAAATACCTTTAATTTCACTTATTTGAGCTCAATTTAACAATTCCTTAATAATTCAATTTCAGAAGCTCAAGAACCCTAATTTCCCAAAATACTTAATTCGCAGCCAATCCAAGATGTAAACCATGTTCTAAGCTCCAATTTAGCTCTACAACATGTTTACTACAACAATTACAACCTTAAACTTCCAGAAACTCACCTTTGATTTCGGGTTCAATCTTGAAAATCCTCCAAATGTTGTTCTTGAGGCTTGAATCTTATTTTAATGATGTTAATCCTTCGAATCCCTCACAATCCCACCGTTTCCCTTCAAAAATGATGCTCAGAATTAAATTTAGGGCTAAGAGGAAGAAGATTTTAGAGAGAGAGAGGAGAGAGAGAAGAAAGAACAGAAATGACGATGTAAAACGCCGGTTCCATTTATAACGGTGAAGCCCGCGGCGCTCTCACGCTGGAAGCACGGCGCCCGCCGACAAGCTCGTCTACCTCCCTCAACATTCACGGCGTCAGCACGGCGTCAGTGCGGCACCCGCCATCGCGTGTTCCTGCCTCTTCATCGTTTGCGCGGCGTCCACGCGGCGCAGCCACAGCGGCGCCGCCGATCCTCCCTGCCTTCCACGCATTCACGGTGCTTCCACGACGCAGCTGTGGCATTCGCCACCACATCCTTCTGCCTTCATTCCTGTCATTCGTGGCATTTCCACGGCGTAGCCACGCCACCGCCGCGATGTCCTACTACACCTCCATTTCCTTGCCAGTGCGGTGTCCACCGCCGGCCCTTATTTCTTTGGCCTGTTGGTCGGCCACCAACCTTAATTCATCGCATGTAAAACCTCCATGAAATCGTGCTGGTTCCGGTCCCACCTTTAACGACCAAACTGTGCCTGACGCAACCTTACAACATAACCCTAACGCAAGATTAGCCGTACAATAACCTTGAAATTAAACGCAGAACAATTAATCTCAGACGTACCTTCATTAAATGGCAGAGTTGACTTTCCCGCCATCCCGGTCCATTTAATGTCGAAGAAATCCATCGGACTTTGGTGGGTGTAACACTCTCTGCTCCGCTCTGATAGCTTCCGCATCAATACGCGATGGGGGGACATGTTGGTATGTTTAGAATAGGATAGTATCAGAGCATGGTTTGTTTTGGAATCAGTTATTAGAAAGTCCACGAAGGTACTTTAGAAGGAGGTGTGGATACTACAGAGGGGTGTGCTTGGATGGACAGAACCTGTGCCACAGATCGATTCCAGGATGGTTCTATGAGGACTGCAGCCTTATGTGAACCACCTTGGAATCAGAAGTGGGACTACAAGCGGTCAGTTTAAACATGCTCACTCTGGTTAAGTGTTAGGATTTGATTCTGTGATTTTGGATTTCACAAGACATGATCATCGAGGACATGGACATTTGGATCTGACATCATGCAAGCAGGTATACCCTTAGGAATGGGTTTCCTGTAATGATTCTAATTTGATTATGATTCATCTATTTATGATATGTTATGATGTCTGTTGGGGAACATGATATGGTTATGTTTTTCTGTATGGGTTGTCTGCATTCATGCATAACATTACACTACAGAGCCTTAGGAATACTACTTCTTTCTTTTGGTTAGGAAGTTAACCGTTTCTGTAGTGCTATTTCTTCTGATGTGAAGTTTCAGGTAATGAGAAATGCTCGCAAGCGGCGAGATCTGATATCGGAGGGTAGGGGTAGATGCCCAACTCAGTCTGAAAGTATGTGAAAGGATATAATGGGACCCGGGGCAATAATTGTGACAACTGCAATAATAAGAGGAGCTGTGATGAAACGGTTAGGATTCTTTTATGTTTCTTGTATGGAATTCTTAGGGTCGGTCTGCAGGTCAGTTGTGGGAGGACTTTTGTCCTTTTGGTCAAGTTCTGACTTTTAAGTTAAAGTTAGTTATGCAACTATGGGTTCTAACATTGTCACCATCCCTCTCCGGACGGTGCGGTGGAAGCGTGCGGTAACGGTGCCGAGTGGCAGAGGTGACGGTGGAGCGGAATTCTTCTTTGATGTTGCAGACCCAAAACCCAACCATTTTAAAACTTTTCTGACATTAAGTTTCTAACGCGTTATTTTCAGTTTAAGGCATTCTAGTTTCTTAAGCCTTAAACCTGCACCCGAAAACACGTTAGTGGTTTTACAGAATATCACGCGATTTCAACGCATAATTATAATAATACGTCATAGATGAATTTACCACCCACTTCATTGGGCAGATAGTTCTCTGACATATCAAAAAATATATATAGTCATCCATGTTTTAATGTGCATGCATTCTAGTCCTACAGAGCCGAATAAACTTAAGCCAGAATTTAACATAGTTGTTGGAGGTCGGTCAGCAGATACACCGACAAGCACCTCAAGACACCGCTGCTACTGTAAACATTACCGAAGAAGTTAACCATTAGTCATTTTAGATTATACTCAAATGAAATATCATAAATAATATCAAAACCTTAATCGAGACTATCCCACAAACAGAATCTAACCAAGGAGCTAGTAGTACCTGCGGTACTCAAAAACTAATGCTAGCCAAACAGACTACTCCGCTGGCTGTTGATCGGGAGCTCCTAAAAAGATATAGATATAAAGGGATGAGTCCTCGAAAGGTACTCAGTAAGGGCGGGGGTAAAGACTAGTAGATAAATAGCGTTGAACCTGCAACAAAGGTTAGTACAGAAATATATATACGGATGTGCAGATGATGAATCTAGATCGAAGTCCAGATTAACAGATACGACAGTACCCGGTGGCCGTAGCCAATCTCGAGACAAAAGATAATAGAGGCATGGTACCAGCGAATGGGCCTAGGTTCCCCACAGAAACTGTCGTAAATTTCAGAATCTAATCATGCCTGATCAGATAATAGCAGAATCTAGCTGATGCCAGACAATCCAGAAATCCAGAAAATCCATAACCTGCATACCACTAATCTTTACCACGTGACTAGTCAAGGGCACCACTACCGGCGTAGGACTCCGCTCAACTAGCCTAATATACACGATGATATGCCAAAATATATATTAAGAAAGTTGAACTCTTCCTTCGAAATTCAGAAAATCTACTGAACTACACCAACTGCAATCCGCATAAAATCCAAAAAACACAAAATCTCACTGACATTCACAGAGACACAAGAATTCTAGTTAATCAACTAAAATTCTTAACTTATGGTAATTGATCAATAATTAACACTTAGCCCTGTAAACTTTTTCCAAAAGTTCATTTTAGCCTAAAACATTAAAAGTGACATTTTCACTTAAAATATTTACCAAATTCATTTCTTACTTCAAAAGAGGCTATGTCAACTTATTTTACTCAAATTACACCATAAGTGTTTAAAATTTTCAGAAACTTACAAATTGGCACAAAACTTCACAAATTGCCAAATTGTCCAAAAAGTTCACAATTTCCACAACTTACACCATAAAGGGTCATTTTCACTTAAACTTTCCATAATTGCATAAAAATACCCAAACTTTCACAAAATGTACAAATTGACCTTAAAACTTTAGAAAGTGACAAAATACCATTTTTTGTCCACTTTTCAATTCTTTTCCAATTAATCATGAAAATTACCCAAAATTCACAATTAATTTTGGCCAACCACCCAACTTTCGGCCAACCATCATTTTTACCCAAAACTTTTCCAAATTGATTCCTTTCAATTTCTAACTTCATTTACTTCACCAAACCATCATTTAATCTAAATAATCAACACTTTAACAACAAAAAAGTCTTCACAAAACACCCTAAACTTTCGGCCTTCATCCAACTTTTACCCAAACCTTTTTCTTCAACTTCCAACAACACACTCTTGATTAATCCATCAATTAATCCATAAACCAACATTTTCCAATAACTAAATCAACTTAAAACCTTCATCAATTTCGGCCATACATGCTTCTTTACCCAAAATGAGTTCTTCAAACTTTAACCAATAGTTTTAGGAGTCCATTAACATCACTAAAATAACACAACATCATGCTTAACCAAAAAACATCAACAAAACATTACAAAATAATGTTTTTGGCTCTAACCCAAACTGCACCTTCCCAAATGATTCAAGGTTCATACCAAGCATTAAACTTGCTCTAAATATACCCAAGAACATAATGGTAACATGATTTCAACTCATATCCAAAGTTTCTCATGAACATGTTTCTTAATCACTTCCAAATTTCAACCAAACATGGAATCATGGAGGAGATTAACCATAAACTTTATAACTACTAACGATTCAATCTTACCTCAAGCAATATTCCAAGAATCCTTGTAGAGAAGTTTTCTAAAAGTTCTTGAACAAAACCGGCACTAAATGAGAAATAAAAGAGATGAGCTCAACCAACTTCCATACTTAGTTTCTCTTTGAAACCACCAATTAAATGAGCTCACCTTGAGTTTTTCCTTGATGATTTTCTTGCACAACTTTGTCCAACCCTTTATAGTTTTGGCCCTAGAGAAGAAAGTAGGAATAATTATTTTCCAAGCCTCCAAACTTGAAGAAACTTTGAGATACTCATGGATATGAGTTTACCTTCTTACTACTTGAAGATTGATGAAAACCTCCCCAAAATGCCTCCTAAACTTTCAGCTGAACTGAATGAGAAGAAGAGAAGATGTTTCTTCAACTTGCAAGCTTGTTTCCTTGTTGATCTTTGCAAGAAAATACCATTACTTCAACTAATCTTCAAGCTTTTGTGAAGAAAGTATCAAGAAATGATGAAATGGAAAAGAGAATTTGAGAGAATTTTTGGTAAAGGATGAGGCATGAGGCTGGCTAAATGAGGGTGAGAGAGTATGAAATGGTAGTCATAATTTGGTCAAGGGACAAGGTTCTTAAAATCACTCAACTACCATCTTACCTAAATGTTCCCTACCCATTTTAATATTAACCTATAGTCAATGTCTATATAAACAAATATCTTTCCCATTTCCCACTTAATTTTGGTAGCCATAAAGTAAATAGGATTAGTGGACATTTTCGCCCAATTTTCCAAAATGACCATTTTGCCATCCGAAATCAATTTTTGGAAAATGTCCCAGAATTCCCAAAAAATTATAAATTGCTAAAATCCCATGGAATGGGATCCAAATAAATTCTTGAGACATGGAATTCATTCATCATCATGTCCAATACATATCATAATTTGTCCCAGTAATAATGCAAATCCAATTTCCGGGAAAAATACATCAGAAATACACCAAGTGCCCGAGGTGGGTGTAACAATATTAATAAAGTTGTTTTTTTATCATCTCATATTCTTAGTTCAATCTTTTGTAATACAAGGAAAATTAGAACATGTCAAACATAGGCATTAGAAAGACTTTCTCACACAAGTCTTTCGCCTTTAATCCTATGTGGGTTACGGATGAGACGGTTAAAGATTTGAAGTATGTTATTTCTTTCAAAATATGTAACTCGTGGGATAGGTTCCCTGGGATGTGTTCTTTGGTTTATAATTTGAGTGGGAGTCTTGGACCAACACCAGAGACCTTAACTAAATGTCGCATTGATTAGGTAAAAATTAAGATGAGATGATAAGTTCATTGCATTTGTATGACCATCATACATCCTAGTTTATGTTTAAAGTAAGGTAGGGCTTACTTAGGAATATTTCATGGATTTTGACATGTCCTCCTATTTATTTGTTAAAGGGACTACCCTAATAGTGTTTTAAGAGGGAGAAAATGACACACCCCTCCACAGTGGTGAACATCATTCTAGTGGGTGTGGTGTAGATAAAACACAATATTAGTGTTCATATGAGACTTCTGGGATGTGTTCCTTAGAATGTGTTCCTTGATAAATATGTTCATCAAGGATGTGTTCCTACAGTTCCTTGACCATGAAATGCGACCAAAGAAAGAATGTAAGCAAGTTGTCTCTGTTCTTGATTAGTGTGAGATTATTTGACATAAACTCTTAGTGACTTTAGCTTACTATTAGTGAATTGTATCAATGAGACTACTTTAATTGATTGTCGTGGAGAATATAAGGCTGGAGTATCCTCCTTTTAGGTAGTCAAGTTGGTACAGTTACCTAAGTGGTTCAAGCTAATAGGAAAGATACTTATAAATGATACATAAACTTTAAAAGTTCAATCTTGGGCCAATTCATACTTTGTGTATGATTTAGATTGACTTGTGAGTATTGATAATGAGATCTCAGTTACTTAATACAATCATCAATTTCAAATAGTTGAAGTTCTCAAAAAAAAAAAAAGATTGATTGTGATTAAGAAAATGTATCATTGTGTATGGGGTTTATAAATGCAATACTTGATTGATGAGTTCAAGTAGGCTTGATAAGTTCAAGTGATGTTTGAAGAAGTTCAAAAAAATCACACAGAAGTGCTTGATAAGTTTAAGTGCACTGAGGAGAGGACAATCTTTCATTATGAGTCTAACAACCACAATGAAAGAGACTTGATGTGTGTGAGCCTTGAGCTCACACGCTTAACTCTATGTATATGAATTTGCTTTGATTTGGTTTAAGTTTGAGAGACTTGTTTCAAGTGGGAATTGTAACTCAAAAGTGTCTTAGTATGAGTGGGTGTTTGTTGAAATTCTCTGGCACACCAAGAACTTCTTGAGTTGATACTCCTACTCACTACAACTAAAAGTAATTGTGAGTTCAAGTTAGTTAAAGGTAACTAACTTTAACTCATTTGAAGAAGAAGAAACCATTAGGGCATCTTTGATTAAAGTATGGTTATTTTGGTAAATATGCACTAATGAGCTTAAAGGAGCTCAATTATGTGAATTGAAATTATTTGGAATTATTTTGTATAAATTCAAATCTCATTTTGTATCTATTACCACCTTTAGAACCTTTTATCAAATTATGGGTACTTTGGTAACTTTGGTGCAAGATGTATGCACCTTGCACCATTGAACAACTTCATTAAAGGATATATTTTGATATAGCCAAATTTTGGAGAAAACAAAATGGGAAAAGGCTATTCATTTCAAGGAAATAAATAGTTAGTGGAATAGTAAAATGAGTAGCCATGAGAGCTTAATTGTAAGCTTAAATGAAAGCTTTAGTGAAAGCTTTAATGGTAAAGTAATTACCATAATTCTAATGGCCATTTTCTTCAACTATAAAAAGATGAGAAGAATGGCCATTAGGGTTACTCTCATTCACATAATTCTTACAATATTCTTCTTCTTCTTCTTCTTCTTCTTCTTCTTATTGTTCTTCTTCTTCTTCTTATTGTTCTTCTTCTTCTTATCTCAATTGGCCCCATTCTTGGTTGATTCTTGGAGATTAAGCATGGATCTACATTGTGTTCTTTTCAACACTCCTCCCCTCTTGGCATCTCCATCTAGTCCGTCTTCTTCTATTTGCTTGGTGATCAAGGGAGCCTTATTCCTCTTCATCTCATCCACCATCATCCTAGAAGGAATCAAGGAGACAATCCATCAAGAACAAACGAGGAAAGATCTTACGTTTGGAGCAAGGAATAAGTATTCCTTAAGCTATTTTCCAAGAGAGAAAGGTACATAGTATTTCGGCCCTTACTGTATTCTTGTGTATGCTACCTTCACTTACATATTCTTGTATAAATGAGCATGATAATATTAAGATATATCATGCCTTTTAATCCGCCATGTAATCATGTCTATGTGAAATATGAACATGAAATGAGAATCTAAAAGATCTAAAATCTTGAATCGACAACAATATTAATGAGTTTTCACTTATAGGAGACCATTTGTTTGAAGTTTTGGAATCATAATCATTGGCTGAGTTGCTGGAGAAAGGTGATTTGATGTCATCATCATCATCTTCTATGTATTTGAGGGTGGTCTTGATGCTGAGGGTGGAGACTTGGGAGGAGATTCTTGTGGGTTGTCGCCGGTGTGGGTTGAATTTGAGAATCGGTTTGGATGAGGGATGAATGAGAGATGGCCGAAGAGAGGTGGAGGAGTAGAGGTGGAATCTACTGGATAAGTGCAGAAATGTTAACATTTGGGGGTTAGGCTTGGGTTTTCAAATTTTACAAAAAGGTAAGCAAGACCGAGTCAGTTAAAATTTGTTGTCAACTTGTAACAGATTTAACGTCACGTGCTGAGTTGGCTGAGCCCATGCCCTTATTTGCATCACTTTGATAGTTTAGGGTACCAATCCGCCCGTTTCATGTTTCAAGTCTTAAACCTCCCTGGTCACTATACTTCAGGGTAGTACGGGATATTTAAGCTTTAACGTATTGTATGATGGTGATGACTCTCAGTTATGCTTATCTCATTCTTTACAAGAGTTGGAGATAATTGCAAAGAGGTTTTCATAGAGAGTTTTGATATATGGGACACCAAATGGCCCAGTCCATTACACAACACGAGGCCATAATTGATTATAGCCCCTCGTATGTAACAACCACCTTGAATGAGGTTACCTCGTAAGGCACAATTAAGGCGCGTGATCCGCCCCAACATTAAACCCTTCCAGGATGTTAAATGCATCCATAACGCCCCTAACGGCTATCCCTAACATAGCCATATTAATGTTGAAAATCCCAATAATTATGCCCTCCTTAAAGGGTCCCGGTAGCACCTTATATATTTTGTGGTACCTACCACACAAAAGGTACTTAATGAATACCCAGATATGGCCAAGAAGGGGCTGAATTGGCTTTAAAACAGACTTAAAACCTTTTGGCTTAGCAAATAAAACCCTTTAATCCCTCAGATTAACACGTTGATGGTTAACAATTGCAACAGCAAGGTATCAACGCGTTGATGGTTAACACTGATAAGAACTGTAAAGTAGAATGAATGACACATGGATTTATAGAGGTTCGGTCCAACTTGACCTACGTCCTCTCCTTAAGACACACTTAATATTTTCTCTACTATAACTCAGGCCTGACACACATGCCTTATACAGAGTTTTCCTGATACACAAGACTTCACCAAGGCTACCAGACACATAGGACTTTACACAAATTCCTGACTAACAAGACTTTCACCATTGGATGACACACAAGACTTTATCAATGGTGCCTGAAAGACAAGACTTTATGCCAAATTGCTTGACAAACAGGAGTTAGAGTGATGATAATAAACTGTGATCAATGCGTTGATAGAACACACTATCAACCTTCCTCTTTCTTTGGAAGTTTCACTTGATCAGTGATGTAGAACTGGTCAAACAACACAAACTAGTGAAGTTGATCTATGTAAGCACATAAGAGTAAGCCTTTTACAATGATAGATGTAGAACAAAAGGCTTCTCTGTATGATGACTCTCTATAGTAGGCAAGCTGATGATGATGATCTTCTGGATGCTCACAACTTTGTGAATGTAGGCTCGAGAGTGTCTATGATCTTTGTGAATGAGTAGGAGATGAAGAGAATGTACAGAGTCATTGTTCTATTGTGTGTTCTATCTGCTCTTCTTCTTCTTCTTCTTATTCTTATTCTTCTATAGGATCCAAAATGTTTGTAGATGGGTAGGAGCATCCTCTGATCTTCATATACCCGTTGTGTATAAAACCTTTTCTTTTTATGCTTTTTGAACATTTACTAATTGATTTGTAGTCATTGCAGATCTTTGCAAGATTCTGTCATTTTCCATCAATGCCTTGACGATGACTGGCTTCAACAACTTGATAGATTTTCTTATTCAACCTTGATTCATTCTGAGAGCTTCAAACTTGTATATATTCTCTAATATCATTGTAGCTTAGCAGTGAAGTGGATGGCTTTGTGTTTGATTGATTTATGGCTTGTAAAACTTGAAGCTTGTATTTTGAGCATCTGGCCATCAACGTGTTGATGCACTGTATCACACTCTTTCATGATTTCTTTACATTTTAGATCTGATTGGATCTTTTAAATACTCAGATATGGCCAAGAGGGGGGGTGAATTGGCTTTAAAGTATATTTAAAACCTTTTGGCTTTGCAACCAAAACCCTAAGATCAACACGTTGATAGACTAGAGTTGAAATCACTCACATCAACAAGGTATCAACGCGTTGATGGTTAGCACAGATAAGAGTAGTAAGGCAGAGTAAAGGATACATAGAATTATAGAGGTTCATTACAACTTGACCTACGTCCTTTTCCTCAAGACACACTTGAGATTTGCTCCACTATAACTGAGGCCTAACACGTAGGGCTTATACAGAGATTTCCTGACACAAAGACTTCACCAAGGCTACTTGACACACAAGAGTTTACACCTAATGCCTGACTAACAAGACTTTCACTAATTGTCTGACTAACAGAACTTTACAAATTTCCTGACTAACAAGACTTTAACAATGGTTGCCCGACACACAGAACTTTACACCAATAATGCCTGACAAACAGGACTTAGAGTGATGATAGTAGAACTATGATCAACGTGTTGATAGAACACACCATCAACCTTCCTCTACCTTGAGAACTTTCTCTTGATCAACGATGTAGAACTGGTCTAACAACACCAACTAGTGAAGTTTATCAATATAAGCGCAAGAGATAAAGCGCAAGAGATAAAACCTTTTACAAGAGTAGATGTAGAACATAATGCTTCTCTGTAGAATGACTCTCTATTGTAGGCAAAGATGATGCTATGATCTTCTGGTTGCTTGCAACTTTGTGAATGATAGCTCAAGTGTATCTTTTGATCTGTAAGAGTGAGTAGGGAAATGAAGAGTATTCACAAAGTGATCAGAATGTACAAATTGGTGTGTCTCTTTCTTCTTCCCCCTTCTTCTTCTTTTATAGGCTCCAATATACATGTAGATGGATATGAGCATCTTGTGATCTTCATATAGTCATTTCATATGAAATATTTCCATTTTTATGCTTTGTGAACGCTGGCTGATTGATTTCTAGCCATTGCAAATCTTTCCAGTTTTCTGTCATCTTCTATCAACGAGTTGATGAAGACTGACTTCAGCAACTTGATGAATTTTCTTCTTCAAGATGAATTATTTCTGAGAGCTTCAAACTTGAATATCTTCTCTTATTGTTGTTGCTCAATAGTGGAGTGGATGACTTCATGTTTGAATGCTTCATGACTTGTGAAACTTGAAGCTTGTAGCATCTGGCCATCAATGTGTTAATTTTTAGTCAAGGTTTAGCTACACATGATAGGTGTATATCAGAACGAAGCTCAAGCAACACTCAACTAAGAAAATACATTTATAAACACCTCATTTAGCCCTAAAAATATCTTATCATAGTACAGTGGCTTAAAATAAGGGATCGAACCCAAGAGAATTAAGTGATAGATATCATAGCAAACTACTTGTGCAGTAAGTATGCATGAATGCAATGCGGGTAGTAATGAGAGAGGCAGAATCATGAATGAGTGATGAATCATGCAAGGAAAGAAAAAGTAGGAAAAGACAGTAAATCATGGAGGGGAAGAAGTGGAATCATCTAAGGATAAACAATCATGGGTTCTCAAAGTGCATCGTATGTCTTAAAGATCATGCGTGTGCCACTAATCTCGTGTCATAGAGGCAGGGTATCTCTAACTCCACCAATTGACAACGGTGGTTATCTCTAACTCTTTCACAATCAATTATCTCATCCGCTAGGATTGGAATCTAAGGCTTAACACATATACAACCTAAACTACCACAAATTACTTAGAGACATGGAATTCTAAATACCATAGCTAAATCAATACATCAATTCAGCGAGGGATCATGCAAGCAATATCCTTATCATGTTTGAGATGGATTATCATGACCATGTCGCCCCTCTCTCGAGTGTGCAGTAGTGTCAATGACTAGAATGAGCTTAGCCACTCTCGTGGTCCAAGACTCAATCCCGAGGTTTTTATAAATTAACCTTCCAAGGTCATATCTGACTCTTAGATGGTTAACCTATGTTGGGTTTCTTCTCTCTCAAGAAAGTAACACACCTCTTAACTAAAGTGAGATTAGTCACTCTCATGATCCAATACTCACCTTTAAGGAATTAAAGCACAAAAACTATTCACCAATTAACTTACTAAAGTCATCTCTGACATTTACAAAGCTAATCAATCAATTCCAGAAATGTTGTGTCGATTAAATTCCTCTCAGACATTTAATCGAGCACCTAGAAGAGTAATCATGAATAAATTCATTCATCATACCACACATGACAGAAGTACTCAGAATTAATATCAAACATGCATAACATGGAAATATCTTACTTGAGCCCTAACCTAGAAATAAACTAAGACATAACATCCCTAACTCTATCAAAGCTAAACATAGACATGATCAACATTTAATAGCAACTGAAAATGATGAAATAGAAATAGCATAAGATTAGAATTCACCCGGTGAAAGATTCTTCATAGATTATCCCTTTAACCCATCTGAAATGGAGGTTGAAGGGCTAAAAGGCCTTAGCTCAAGAAGCTGATTTAAACTTAGGGTTTAAGCTCAAAGAGAGCAACCCAATATCCAATGTAAAATTGGTGAACCTTGAAAACCTAAAAATGAATCCCAAAGAGTCTATTTATACTACTTTACTTACCTAAACTACCTTTGACCTAATTTCACTTAAATCATAGTTGGGAAGGGTAGAATAGGTAATATAGGTTGATGACCAATGAAAATCCTTGAAATGTTCCGTACAAACCCGTGGATGTAGTTAGAAATGCGTGATGCACCAAACTCATGCCTTGGGTCACCTGGAACTCATGCCTGGGCCTGGTTTTGCACCTTTGAGGTGTAATTTATGTTGCCTGCGAGATGCGCCTGGGCCTCCTCATCTTGCGCCTTGAGGCACATGTTTGGCGCCCCATATGGCGCCTGGCCCAAACTTGAGACCTGAAGGCGCTGGTTCTTGCTCCTTGGAGCTACGCCTTGGCACCCAAACTAGCGCCTAGAGGCACCACGTTCACGCCTCATACTCCCGCCTTGAGGATGGAGAGGCGCTAGTTCTAGGCGTTAGAACTAGCACCTTATAGTTGCACCAATCCCCAATTTGCACCATTTGCATTTTGATCCTCATTCTTTCTCCTTGGTGGAATTGGGTCCCTCCAGCATTTCTTGAAGCTTGTTCTCCTTCCTTTTTTATGGATATTTGTGCACGTTGAGCTCCTATTCTCCTCTAAATGTACGCACCTGCAAATATTCAGAATTCATAAGTAAAATGCGTATTTATCATTAAAAGCATGCAAAATTGATGGGTTTAATGTTGTAAATATAGTGGAAAAGTGCATGTTTATAGACTGATCACACCCCTACACTCAAACATTTGCTAGTCCCTAGAAAATCAAGCATCCAGGAAATAAAAGACTTAAAGACACCTAAACTAACCACCTACATAATGTATACAAAATCAGAATATGCATGCAATCTAAGAACATACAATTCATCTTAGTCTGAGTACATTTAAAGAAAAACCTAACTCTTATGAAAGATACAAGTGAACACGGTGTGAATAATTGAAGTACAATTACATAGAGAAATCAAATAAGCACATAGACCTTGAGCACTTATTACTTCTTAAGAAGAATGTAGACTCCCGTTTTAATAGTCTCCATTCGGCCATAAGATTTAGCAAGTAAATGTGGCTTGCTTCATTGCTACACACTTTTTATTTCTCACTACTCTCACTTTATTTATCGACATTGTGACTTTTATTCACTTCCTTTTTTTGGTATTTTTTTGTTTTTACACATTTTTTTCTTT
>JBBYHH010182160.1:0-13716 GCA_038382905.1 Daphne laureola | reverse complement strand
AACTATACCAAAGAAGAAAGAGGAAAAATACAGAAGCTTTGGTATAAAAAGATTCGTCAAACTATGACCAATCTAAAATTCTTTGAATGGTTTATCCCAACCATGGTCTTAAATGACGAAACAACCTTGTCTTCTTTAGAAGATACATGGAATACATACAAGGTTAAAGAAGTAGAGGAAATCAAAGATGTAACTACAACACATCTCCCTTCTAAAACAATTATTTTAGGAGAACAAGCAACTGCCTCACCATTTAAAATGGTTAATAAAGAAAATGCCTCCAAACAAACAGAAACTAAGGATCTTCAATCTCTGATTGAACAGAATAACTACACGAATCTATATCTACATTCAATGGGAAGACAGATGTGTAGAATAGGAGAAACCAAAAGGACAGAGCAAAACATTAGTACTAAGCTTAGTACTTGAAAATCTTTTATCCATCAAAAACTTAATATGGCTAAGCCCCCTATCCACCTACCTTCTAGCCTCCCAATATTTAAATTAGGGAGAAAGAATGATAATGTTTCTGACAGAATGAAGGAATTGGTTGAACAGGTAGGAAAGCTAACCATAAAAGATGATAAACTTAAAGGACCAGAACTTAATGTCATAACAGAGAAATCCTTTCAAGAAGATAACTAATTTCCTCACAGAACCCTTGAGGTTAATAAGATTAAAATGGAAAGAGGAGGACCATCAAAGGTATGGAACGTCTCACACCCCTACACTAATAAACCATCACCGGTCGATATTAGACATACAAATTATTGATAACCTGACTCATTTGCTGCCTATAGAGGTGATGCAATTAGAGAATAAAATATTGATGGGCTATCAGAATACCATATATCTCAAATAATTCATCACATGATAATGTGTGGGATAGCAGTAAAGAGTAATAATAGAGAAGTAACTGACCAGCAGATAACAGAAATGATAATCTCAGGATTTACTGGATAGTTAAGAAATTGGTGGGATAAATGTCTCTCTGATCAAGCAAGACACGAGACAAGAACTGCCACAAGGAAAATAGAAGTTACCCACGGAGGTCAAATCATAAGAACTGCAGAGTCAGACACAGTTAATACATTAATATTAACAATCTACCTACACTTCATAGGAAATGGAGAAACCAAGCAAAAGTTGAATGGAGAATTATTGCTTAACCTAAGATGTAGAACTCTTTCTCATTTAGAATGGTATAAAGATACATTTCTCTCAAGAGTTTATGAAATAGAAGACTGTAACTCCACCATATGGAAAGAAAAATTCATCCAAGGTCTACCAAGACATTTTGGGCAATTAGTCATTGACCATATAACAGAAAAGAACCAAGGAAATTGGGAAATAGTGAATTTCACCTACGGTCAGATATTATCAGAAATAAAAGAAGTTGGTCTTAAAATGTGCCATGAACTTAAATGGAAAAAACACGTCAAGAAAGGAATACTCGAGGGAAGAAGAGAAATGAAGAGTTTTTGTGCCCAATATGGGTATAGTCTACACGACCTAGATAAAGAACATGAGAGGTCTAGAAGAAACAGACTTTACAGAAATTACAGGGAAATAAGGTATAATAAAAATGAAGAAAGACAACCTGCGAGGTATAGAAAGTTCAGATGGAAAAGATTTGATAGAAAAAAAAAATATGAACGATTCAATAGAAAAGAACCTGCTTGCTGGAAATGTGGTAAAGTAGGCCACTTCCAGAACAAATATAGAACTAAGCAGAAAATAAATGCTCTATAAATTGATGAAGGATTAAAATAAAGTCTAATGCAAATAATGCTCAATAGCGAGCCTGACGAAGACTTTGAAGAATCATCTAATAAATCAGAAAGTTCAAATGAACTTAGTGAGTTTGACTCAAGCAGTGAGTCAAGCCAAGAATCGGATAGGAGTTGTGGTTCTAAATGCCAATATGATTCATGCGACATACAGAAGGCATTTAGGAATTTAGAATTAAATATGCTCCAGATTAATGCGATAACAGATGCTGACGGAAGGGTCCTAGAAATTGTAAAAAATATAGAAGACCCAGAAATAATGAAAGAAATACTCTTAAGGCATATAGAAAAGATAAATAGCCAAGAACAAGATCGTCCCAAGGGGTAAAAGAAGAAGGATAGTTGGCAAGAGGTAAATAATCCACAAGTCTACAGTTTTAATGAGATATTAAAAAGAGTAGACCATGCCCAAATAAGCCATAGAGAACCAACTATTAAAGAGCTTAAAACAGAACTTCACCTGGTTAAGAATGAGGTGAAAGAATTAAAGAAAATGATTAAAATCCTAGAGCTCCAGAATTGGGAAACACATTCCCAAGAAGAAGGTATAATTGAAAATCTAGATAATTATGATCAGAAAACTTGTCTAAAAATTAAAGAAAAAGAAGAAGAATGCGAAGAATTCGAACTAGTTGAAACTTCTTTGCAGAATAAACCTCTACAAATCAATGAGATTAATTATGTACAAAACCAGAGGTACACAAGCTTGATCACACTACGTGTAGAAAAAGAATTTGAAATTACTACTGTCGCACTAATTGATTCAGGGGCAGATAGAAATGTAATTAAGAAAGGATTGATTCCCCAAAAATATCTAGAAAAAACATTTGAGTATATTACAGCAGCTAATAAACAAATAATGCCAATGAGATTCAAATTAACTCATTTAGATGTCTACAATAATAAAATTTGTATCTCACAACACTTCACGGTTCTTGCCCAAATGAATCAGAATCTAATTTTGGGAGCACCCTTTTTGAGTACTATAATGCCTTATAAAGTAGACTAAACCGGGTTGGTTACTAAGAAATTCGGCATAAAAAACACTTTAAAGTTTGCAGAACCTCCTCAAACTAGTTTATTGGAAGAACTTAATATCAGTCTAACTAATAAATAAAAAGTATTAATGAGTCTTCAAGAAGATATAAGACACAAGAGTGTTGAGGATAAAATAAAGATTCCAGAATTGCAAAATAAGATTCAAAGTTTTAAAGAAATTTTGAATAAGAAAATCTGTGCAGAAATCCCCAATGCATTTTGGGAAAGAAAGAAACATATTGTCACTCTACCCTATGAGTCAAAATTTGAATAAAAATATATTTCTACTAGATCAATGGTCATTCAGATGAATGAAGAATTAACAGCCCATTGCAAGAAAGAAATACAAGATCTCCTAGATAAAAGATTGATAAGAAATAGTTCCTCCCCGTGGAGTTGTTCGGCTTTTTATATTAATAAAAATTCAAAAATAGAGAGGGGAGTTCCGCGGTTGGTAATTAATTACAAACCTTTGAATAAAATTCTAAAATGGATTAGGTATCCGATACCTAATAAGAAAGACTTATTGTCAAGATTATACAATGCCACAGTATTCTCAAAATTTGACATGAAGTCAGGATTTTGGCAAATCCAAATCCAAGAAAAAGATAAATAAAAAACAGGGTTTAACGTCCTATTTGGACACTACGAATGGAATGTCATGTCATTTGGCTTGAAGAATGCACCATCAGAATTCTAAAGAATTATGAATGAGATCTTTAATCCTTACAGTACCTTTACTATCATCTATATTGATGATGTGTTAGTGTTCTTCCAATCAATTGACCAACATTGGAAACACTTACATAAATTTATGAAAATAGTAGAAGAAATAGGATTAGTTGTCTCAGAAAAGAAAATAGAATTATTTCAAATAAATGTTCAGTTTCTTGGCCACATGATATAAAGAGAAACCATAAAACCAATTGATAGATCAATTAGTTTTACAGAAAAATTCCCTGATGAGATCAAGGATAAAAAAGAACTTCAGAGGTTTTTAGAAAGTCTTAATTATGTCTATGAATTTTACAGGGATATGGCCAAAGATTGTAAACCTCTATTTGATTGGTTAAAAAAGAATCCTCCAGAATGGAGAAAAGAACAGACACAAGCTATCAACCTTGTCAAAAGAAAAATTAAAGAAATCTCGTGTGCTACTATTCCCATTCCAGAGGCGTTTAAAATAATCGAAACAGACGCCAACGAAATAGGTTATGGAGGAATACTAAAGGAGAAGGTTGATAACAAAGAAAAGTTGGTTAGGTTCACATCAGGAGTCTGGAATCAGGCTCAATAGAACTATGCCATAATTAAAAAAGAAGCCTTGGCAATTGTTCTTTGTGTAACAAAGTTTGAAGAAGACCTACTAAATAAAAAATTTCTAATACAGACTGATTGCAAAGCAGCTAAAAATGTCATTCTTAAGGATGTTAATAATTTGGCTTCAAAGCAGATATTTGCAAGATGACAGTCTATTTTAATTATTTTTTATTTTGATATAGAACACATTGATGGTGAAAAGAATTCATTGCCCGACTTCCTTACTCGAGAATTTTTACAGGGAGGACATGGGGAAGCATGACTCACCAAAGAAATAGATCAAAGACAGAATGGACGAGGTCAATAATCCAGATCTCTTAGGAACACTTTTTCATATGGATGAGCATATGGATATCACAGAAATCCATATGCCCACATCACAAAGTCAATTTGCACCCCTCATGCAAATAGAAAATCAAGTGCTAGAGCAAATAAATTTTTATGCATTGCCCACTGGCCAGAAAATAAGAATCGAGAAGAGAGAATCTTCACAAGGTACAAAGAGGACAGAAGAACATCCTCAGTACCAGTTATTCTCCCTAAGAGAAACAAAAAAGGGACGGAAATTCCTTATCCTTACCCTCATGATGAGTTTTACAGATGATCAAAAACTTATTTTAAAGATTCTCTGGTTTCCAGAACCACCGCCAAAACTCAACAGATCACCTTATTCTCTCTAGGGATTCCTCCAGAAAAAAAGAGAGATGGAAAGGGAGCTCCTATTCCTAGTACAAAAAAGTGACTTGAGGATCATGACTCCTCTAGAATTGGCAAGAAAATATTGGCCAAGGCACATACATCCTATATGGGAATACAATTCCCTTAGAAAATATGAGTATTTTGAGAAAATACTCCAGGAAACTGGTTCTGTGGAAATAGATCATAGAGAAAGAAAAACCAAAGGACCAGACGAAAAATATTTTAAAGAAATTGGGATATCCAAATTAGGGATCTACAAAGTTTGGTCTCTAGAAGAATAGGGAATGCCTCATACCAGGAAGAGATTTATGTGTGAGAAATTCAGCGAACACGTTTATTCATACTGGGACTACATCCAGACTTGGGATGAAGTTTTTAACTTCCAAAATTCTGAGAATAGGGATTCATGGATGATCCTCTTTAAGTCAAAGCAGAAAAAATTCTCGAACTGGTTCCACCTCTGGTTTTCCAAGACAGGTTTAGTCTCTGAACAGTTCCCAGAATCTATCTAAGAGTCATTTATCCAGATTGTTGAGTTCAACAAACAGAAATCACAGAAAAATATTGTCCCTTATGCCGAGTTCTACTTCCTAGTCATTTATCGGATCCCCTGGATCGCCCAATGGCACTATGAAGTAGATAAAGAATAGTATGTCCCTATTCTAGAGAGGGTATGGGTTACCCACTGGTGGGATAAATGCGTGATCAACTCTTATCTCATAGAAAATATCACGCTTAAAGTCATCATCGAACTGTACGAAGCTCTAAATGAAGAAAATTTTGATGGAGTATTGGGAAAGCTCTACTCCCAATCAGAAATGACAGATATCCCTCTGGAAGAGATGTAAGAAAAGCTAATGAAATTAGTAGTAAGATCTTTCCAAGAGTAAAATGTTATAGCTGCCCAGGAAAAGCTGTCCAGCTGTCCCAACCAAGGAGGGCCCACCACCGAGAAATAATGGCTACCAGACAATAACCATGTGACTAGTGGGGTAAAGTTCCCACTCAGAAAAGAAAAAGACCAAAATAGCATTATTACTGATAATGCTTGCGAGCAAGGAAAACATTATTGCTCAGGAGACGATAAGAGAACAATTTCCATATAAATAGAAGGCTTCAGAACAAGAGAAGACATCTATAAATTTTCTATCTGAAAATACTTCTCTCTCTGCTTCTCTCAGTTCATGTGTTGAACGTCTTTCTATTCAGAAATCTAGTCTAAATATTGTTCTATTTCTTTGCTTGCTTTGGATTTGTTGTGTACGTGTGTAGTTGTTGGAGTTTTCTTGGTGTGTTTATCCAACAGCCTTTACTTGTACTCGGATTATTTCAGTTTATCTGGTATTTACCAGACTTTGTAAATTGATGATGTTTTAAGTACTGTGTTTATGTTATTAAATTATTGCATGTTTATTCTATGTTTTATGTGTTTAAACAAAATTAATATCCGCTTCCAGTTTGGTATCAGAGCCAGGTTGGCATAAAAATAAAAGTTTCAGAAGTTTCAGGGCCTAAGAAAACAAACCTGGAAACTTGAAAGACTAAAAATCCTTCTCGCAAACGTATATGACTTCTTTGTTAGATTCCCTTTAGATTTAGGACTTGTCTGGGAAAGTTCAAACCTATAGGACTTCATCGTTAAAAACTCCAAACCTATAGGACTAAAAATGACCATCACCCTTGTCAAGATGGTTGACCATAAAGTTGTAGGTTCTTCAATCAAGCTTTAATTTGTATCTTGAGAAGAACCGAATAAATTTCAGGATGTAATTCTTTTTTTTTTGGTCATTTAAATAAGTGGTTCTGTAATAGTAGTCTCTTGATGATTTCTATATGTAAATTATGTTCCTAGAATTTTTTGATAATTTTGTGTTGAAATGATGAATTTTGGGGAATTTTTATTTAATTTTGGATGAATTACGAATTGTTTTTTTTTTTTATTTCATAATAACAACGCACTGACAGATGAACTGTCGGTAGCGGATCACCGATAGAGAATCTGTCGGAAGTGGACCACCGATAGACCGTCTGTTGGTCATTTCTCCGATGAGACTTACCGACAGACGGAATGCCGGAATTTGCCTCCGGTGACGCTTTTCTATATCAACAATAGATAGTCTATCGGTGCCACCGACAGCTCATCTGTCGGCGTTAAGAAACCGACAAGGCAAAAATTGATAAAGAGGTTTCTGATAGACAGTCTGTCGGTATTAGTGATTTACCGACAGTACGTCCGTCGGTCTTGTCTGTCGATATTGCATATTTTTCTAGTTGTGGCTCAAGTTAGAGTATGTTGAGAAGATGAGAGAGCTAGATTTAGTAACGCAAAAGTGAGGGTGGAGAGAGTGTTGTGCCTAGAAGGAGCTCCTAAGGCTTCTTATATAGTAAGTTGGGAAGAGTCTGCTTGAAGCTGGTCTCCTAGAGTAGGCCCCGTCCTAGGGGCTGAGATTAGGAGAAGGGGAGCGTCGTCTCCTGATTTGGAAAAAGTGGAGCATCAATCCTGAATTCTCATGCGAGAGCGAAGGCGTAGAACTCAGACCATCAGTCCGAAGTTGAGATAATTACTATAAACATATCTAATTATAAGATTGATATTGTAAAATCCATATGTGCATAATTGAATATGATTTTCACTAATTGATTGATTATATGTTTGGCACATTCTTATGGTTGAACTAAAAATATTGTTTCCATCGTATGAAGGGGACAATTTTTGAGTTCTCCACTGAAGGAGAGATTTGAGGAAGCCCAACAGCAGCAAGAGATTCAACAACAGAAGTGATGTTAGGAAAGTTACAGGGTCACTGACAGGATTTTCTAATCTATAAAGCCTTATTTAACTGAACATATACAGGACTAGAATGGGATAACTCTTCTTTAAACTTCAACTTTTCTAATTCGTACACTTTGGCTCTCATAGTTTAATTTTTTTTGAAGTTTGTAGTCCTTCTAAAAACAAAAGCATTTGAACACGAAAAAATGACGTTTGTGAAGAAAAAAAGACGTTTGGACGGAACAATGGAATTTTTTATTTTAAACATGTTTTACAAAAAAAAAAACAAATACGGCTTATTTTATTAATGATAAATCATTACAAAACAAGTTGAGTACGACGAACTAAGGCACCTATAGTAGGTACAGAAAAACCGGCCCTCTAATGGGGAAACTTTCATTGGTCTAGGCAGGGCGAGCTGTGGCTCAACCCTGCCGGTTCAGAGAAACTTGTCGATCCCACTTCACCAAAACCATCCTCCTCCGTAGAGAGCCACCAAGCACTAGACCCCAATAAGCAACCATTCCCCAACCAGATCTTCAAGCGGTCCATCCAAGTGTACCAACCAAAAATCACCGGGAAAGCACCCGAGTCTTCTATGATGGCACTAGTGATAATGGATCAAGTCGTACCAGAAGAGCCGACTACAGTGATAATGCTTCTTCTGGACCTCCGATCAAAGGTGCTCTGACAAGAACCGACAAAGATCAACATAGCCAGATGGAATTGAGGCCTGCACTCAACAAGATTATCAAAATAATCAAACTCATAGCCCATCTTGACCTCATCAGCAGAGCAATCCTGAACAAACATCACACATCACACAATTGGTGATGGCCCAAAATCAGTAACGGTGAAAACGAGCCGAGAAAGGGAGCAGGACCCGAAGACCACTAGCTTGCTGCGGAGGAGGCGAGATTCCCCACTGGCATCGCAAGTCGATCCCTTTTCTGAAAGAGCAACTAGGAGACCGGTCACCGGTCCAGTTGACAGTGCAAAACCAGCCGATGACGACACGCTGGTGGAATTACTGAGAAACTTCTTGGCGACGTGAGAGACAGTAGTGAAAACCCTAAGAGCCATTCTCTAGTGATTTTGATTTCTCTCAGTTGACACAATGAGTGGCTCGAAGGCGGTGGGCCGGCCACCGTGCCTGAATTCATGATCATCGAGTGAAAAGAGAGCAGAGAACTGAAGCAAACAAAAATCAGAGCAAACAAGGTGAAGATCACCGATAAGCTACCTGACAGAGAAAGAAGAAAAGGGCGAATCACAGAGTAAGCCGTCGGTAGTCACCGGTGACGATCATGGCAGACCATACGTGGAGTGGCGGTGACGGCGGCCTAACCCTAAGCGAACTTGCGACAAGACCAAAATTCTTCCCCTCTAGAGGTTGTTTTGAAATTTTTTAAACTTAGTATCATGTATTTTCCAATTATTCAAAAGTTTATTTTAAACATGTTTAACCTCATTAAAAATGTCAATGTTGTAGGAAATCAAGCTTAATGAAAACTTTTTTAAGTAAATTGCTTAATTGCATAGGTTTCAGCAATTAATATTATCAAATATGTTTTTTGATAGTGGTTAGAGTAAAATAGTTTTAACAAGAGCATAAGTAACTTGTTGAATAGCTAAAGAGTTGTATGAATCTCAAGTTGGATCAACTAAACTTGAAGATCTTTCTTAGTGGTGATTCTCTTATGTTATATTGTTAGTTTAAGGTTAATTATGTATTCAAATTAAAAAAAATGGTGAAATCAATGTTTTTTTGGTAAATTTTATTAATATAAGGAAATAGTAGAACGCTTTTTTATTCTAACACTTTTTCATTCTTACTGAAACAGTGTTTAAGGACATTGAACACTTTTCTCACCCCCTTTAGTGGTGTTATTCATAAGTGGAACTTAGAACAATGTTTGGGAAGGCTACAAAAGCTTTCGGAATTAAAAAAAATCGTTTGGGGAGTCCATAAAAGATTTTGGAACTTATCATTTTGGAAGTGTGAAAACGTTTTTGGAACTTAAAACAATTTTTGGGAAGAACAACTTTTGGAACTTAAAAAATATTTCAGGGAGCCTAGAAAAGCTTTTGGAACTCAAAATATTATTTTGGGATCCCGCAAAAGCTTTTGACAGTTAAAGCACTGTTTGAGAGTCCAGAAAAGATTTTGGAACTTAAAACAATGTTTGGTCCTCTAATTGCCGCGTCTCTCGCCCGCTACAGTAATCTCGTAACCAGAAAGTGGACATTGAAATTATGGCCTTCAATGAGAGCTTTAGTGATGTTGAGTTTTAGGGGCCGCCGAGTCTCCGATGCCATGAGATCGAATCCGTAGGATGAGAGAATCGACGGCAAGGGACAATGCTGTAGGTCCTAGAGGACTTGATTGGCGCGGGTATGAGAGTTGGGAGTGTGAAGGCAACTTGAAGATCCGTCAATTTACAAAAAAATATATTTGAATAACGTTGGAGAAGATGAACAATGTTGGAAAATTGAGGTGATAAACTAAAAGATCCAAAATAATTCAAATACAAACTCATATGACCTCAAATGCAAAACAAATTCACAGTAAGAACCTAAATGTTGTCACAACCAAAGTTAGAGGATCCATAATTACCCAATGACACTTACAAGTATCCTAAAATGTGTCATTTTAAATACACATGAAAGCCTAAAATGCACCAATGTCACATTCTTTGGTAGCCACAGTACGTCATTGGCGTATTGAAGGCCCATATAGTGCGTCATTGCGAAACCTTTGAATTCTATGCACCAATGGCGCATACGGAGATCCTAAAATGCGTCATTACCAAAATACTCATAAAAGCCATTATTGTCTCTTTGATGCAGTTTAGAGTCTTCATATGTGTCATTGCCACAGTTTAGGGTCTCCATATGTGTCATTGACGTAGTTTAGGGTTTTTATATTTTTTAAAATTCAAATGCATTTTATGTTTAGAAATGCCTTTTAAATATTTAAAAAATGTTTTTAGCCATATAAATGCTTTTTACATTAAAATGATGCCATTTTAACTAAGAAAACGACCGTTACTTCAAACAAAATGACGTTTTGTTTTTTTTGTTTCGGGAAAAAAAGTTTCGTAAATGTTTTGTAGATTAAGGCCTTGTAGATTAGAAAGATTTGTAAGTGACTCAACTATATTCCCAAAGGAGTTTGCACAACTTCTATAGTTAACCTCTCCTTTTGAAAATACTAATCGACTACTGAGTAAAATGTAGGCGCATTCAGCTTATTTTGTTGAGGGTTGTGTTCGTTATGAAATAGAATGAAAAAAAGTCGTAACCTTTCAAATTTGGAAAGAAAATGTTTAAGGAAGTAAAGGGGAAATCCAGGAAAAAAAATTATCTAAAACAACCTATCTACTCCCTCCGTCCCTTTTTAATAGTTACGTTTCTTTTTTAGCATTTCATCTATGTATTTTTTTATTCTACATTTTGATATATAAATTTAAGTAATATATATACATAAGGCAAATCAACGTGTCTAGTTTCTAGAAATATTTTTTTCAATTTCTTTGAGAAACTTCTTCCTAGTAAAAAATTGAGTCAAACAAAAGTTTAAAAGTCAAACGTAACTATTAAATAAGGATGGAGGGAGTATATAATAAGAATATTAAACCCCATGCATTTGATGAGGTAGGATCACATTACCCCTTCTTTTGCTGTCTGTCGCGTGTGCATTAGGGTGTTTAATATATTGATCACAAACAATAGAAAATGCACAATACGTTTTAGATTTATAACACATGTAGCTTGCGCATTTGTCTTATCGTAGTAAGTGGCTCAATTAGAGGGATCGACCCAAGGGATAGGAATTAGATACAATTTTGGTGATAAATGCTATTCTACCTAAGTATAATGATAGAAAATGAAGTGGGATGATGGAGTAACGATGTGCGACCAATAACCGAAGTAATTTTGTGTAGAAAAATAGTAGCTTGAGATGCAAGTCACTAAGAGGGTAAAATAGTATAGTTGCTAAAACGAGTTTCAATCAATTAAAAAGATCTTCTAGAGGTTGCTACCTACTATAGAGGTTCACTATGATCATCATATCATGCAAAGAGATAGATTATAAAGGTTAGATTACTTTTCTCTCGGACAAGCAAACATTCTCTACCAAACTAAGGCTTTAGGAAATCTCATCCTCTAAAGATACTTAACCTAGGATAAATTCTAGCAACATAATCAATGCATCAATCAATATCCATGGGCTCTCTCAGACTCTGATTAAACTAATCAATCGATTCCTAAGGTCTAAATTGATAACTTCCCTCTCGGGTTCATTATCAAACACCTAGATGGTATACTAACATGGTGATGAATCATCCAGTATGCATACATGGTAAAAGGCACAATGAATCAATATCTAAGCATCAAAAGACATGATAGATGATAGTTAATCTCCTAGGTAAGAAAACCATAGAAGATCATAAACAACTACTCACTATAACACATGCTAACTACAGAAATCAGCATGCTTATAGGAGTAAACATAATAGCTAAAGAAGATAAGGAGAAGAAATAGGCTTTAATGAAGTAATCTTGGAAGAATCTCCAAGAAGACCATTAAAAGTAAACTCCAACCCTTGAATTGATGGAGAAGATGACAAGGCTGCTGCAATCTCGAAATTCTGATTCTCCTCTCTTAAAACTTACCCTAAATGTCTATTTATAATGACATCACATCCTAAATTTCCTCTAGACATATTGGGCACCCAAAAAGGGCCATTAAGGGTATATTTCGCCTAGAAACATGGGCTAGCTTAAGTAAATCCAAGGAAAACTGATGTAGGTTGCACTTCATAGTCAGGCGTTGCGCCATGGTCGCGCTAGGTGGGGGAGAGCCGACCAAGTTGAAAGACGCAACCCTCTTCCTTAGTAGGGCTCGGTGTTTAGCGCGATGGGAAGGGGTCGTGTCGGCTAAGACTCCTCAGCGTGAGCCCTGACCATTGTTCTTTAGCTCAATTTTGCTCCAATTTCCTTCCTTTGACTTGAAATCCTCCTCCTTTGACCCGAGACTTGTTGACTTGGTCTTCTAACTGATAAATTGAGTCCCGAGCCTCCAAATTGCATCATTTTAGCTCCATTTCACCTTTCATCTAGCATCTACAAGATAACTGAAGATAACAAGTAGAATGCACTAATAATCCAATTTATGCACAAAAGATGTATGAATTGTATGAAACTGCCACATAAAAGTATGCATGTTTTGACACTCAACACTCAAGTTAGTAAGAGAATTTGGTAAAAGGAATATGCCAGACCAATGGAAAAGTGAATAGTTACCTTAAATGAAGAAATGATGCAGTCTTATATAGTATTGTCTAATAGAGTGGCACATCTGTAATATTTAGTAGGAAAAAGGTGGTTGGTGTTAGAGGAGATGTGGCTGAGATATCCTGAAGCCAGCCATCAGGTCATTATGTCCTGAGGGCATGCTATTAGGTCTCGTGTCGATGTGTTTGGGAGTTTTTAATTGGCCTGTTTGGCCCAGTTTGGGCCTATTGGCCATCAAGCACAACGTCGGGAAGGAGGAAATCCTACTGTAGGGATTAAAAAAATGAAAAATTTTATTCAGGAGATAATCTCTAAACACAAGGTTAATTTGTTCATCATTTGATCCTGGTGGGGTTCCGTTAAAGTTTTTATTCCATTGTGTTGAGATCCTGACACCCAACAGGGGTATCAGAGCAAGCTGATTGAAAGATTAATTCATGTTTGTTTTAATTAATCTAGGCAATTTATTCTATGGTTTTAAAATTAATTTTTGAATTAAATTAGTGCTAGAAAAACTTGGTTTGTAAAATATTTTTGAGAAATTCTTTACTATGTTCCGTTTTCCTGTGCTCAAACGATGAACATGGATGAAGAACAAAGAACACCCGCTGCTGGGTATTTTTCACAGCTATAGCCATTACGGATGGCGGTGGCAGTAGTGATGGCTCTTGTGCATAGAGAGGCCTCGGGCCGAACTACTGATGAGTTAATGGTTTACGCTCAGTGTGGTTTATCTAAAGTGAAGCACATGCAAACACTAACAGTCAAATACATTTATAAACACCTCATTAGCCT
>JBBYHH010182049.1:0-13718 GCA_038382905.1 Daphne laureola | reverse complement strand
CACTAGACTAGGATTGATAGATCGTGCATAATAGTGAGGAAATATAAATATCAAACTTGACGTGATCAAATTTTGGCACTGTTGCTAGGCAGAGTTTTGGTGAAAATCAAAGTTCTGCGTGGAGATCCCGACTTGTATGAGAAGGAGGCCAGTTTTGCCAATCATCCCTCACGATCCCGAAATGAATCGAACCTTACAGAGGATTAGGCAACAAGCTAGGATGGCCGACCAAGTACCCCCGATCATCAATGGTAACAACGAAGGGAATCAACCTAGGAATGGTAAAGGTTCAGAAGGTCTTGGACACGTGCTGGATGATCAAAATCAAAGGGATGGCAGAAATGGCGCGCCCAACGTGAAAACTAATGAAATACCTGTTAATGGAGATGCTGTCAATGTCAACAGACCACAGCCGAATGAAATACCAATTGGAGGCAATCAAGCTCAAAATGGACCGCAAGGAAAGCGAAGAAGAGGACCAACATTGTCCGACATGTTTGCTCCCAAGTTTGACGAGTTAGAGGAGAGATTGATCTGCCCTACACTGGTGAATCATGACTTCACAATTCCCGGTTATATACTTACCTACGTGGAGAGGCATTGTTTCCATGGGCTTGCAAATGAAGATTCGAATGAGCACCTGGATCAATTCTTGATCATCTGTAACACTATAGAATTGCGTGGAGTATCAGAAGAAGTCAGGAGGATGAGACTATTCCCGTTCTCACTAGATGAAGGAGCAAAGCGCTGGTATAAGACTATTGACCTAGAAAAGATAGGTTTTTTGGGCAGAGCTCCGACATGCATTCATTAAGAAGTACTTCCCGCCTCAGAAGGCATGTGAACTTAAGAATCAAATGTTGCGTTTTAAGAAGGATCCAGATGAGACGGTAGGACAGTCTTGGGCAAGACTTAAGGAATTAATCAAAAGATATCCTAAAGCAAGAGTCAGCCGCGACTACCAAGTCGATCTATTCTATGAAGGACTATCTGAGAGAATCAGGAGGCATCTAGACGCTTCAGTTGGTGGATGATTTATGTAAAAGGAACCCAACGAGGCTTGAGACCTACTTTAGTTATTGGAAGTCTCATAGGAGCATCGCACTACTGATGACAGAAGAGCAGCAGGTCGTATAGGACATGGTATATATGAGGTAGATGTAGAGACATCACTCCATGCACAAATGGCAGCCCTCACTTCCATGGTCTCAAAGATTATGAAAAACCAAGCCAACCAACAGAGTTAGAAGCCAGTTTCACCAGCAGAACACTTTGAAGATAACAACGAAGAATGCAACTTCGTACAATACCCAGCTAACAGAGGACAATATCAATAAGGTAGTGGATTCAATAACAAACCCCGATCCTATCCCAACCCAATTTATGGGAATTCAACCCCACAAAACACCAACCAAGGACAAACCTCTAGCACTGACCCAATGGCAAAGGTAAATGCCATGTTTGAACAACTTATGCAGAATCTCAACAAGGGCAATGCTGTAAATGAGAACAAGTTAATGGATGTTCATAAGAGGATGAATGGTGAGCTGGCTAACACTCGAGCTTTCATTCGCAACTTGGAGACCCAGATTGGATAACTTGCTAATTCCCTCAAAACTCTTAACAAAGAAAAATTCCCATCAGGCACTGAGCCAAGTACTTAGGAGTACTATAGATTTTGCCACGCAGTCACGCTCCGCAGCGAAAAACCACTAGTTGAGAAGTAAAATGAAAATAAGAAAGAAGGGGAAGCGAGTGATAAGGATGACAAAAAGGGATCAAAGACAGTCCCTACTTGAGGGATAAGCTCCGAGGGAGTCTCTAGCGGCAGAAACAATGGACAACAAGCCCCGTTCTCACCCGCAGTCATCGCTCAATTACCTTACCCCAAAAGACTCCCGAGGAGACATGATGCAAAATAATTCAACAAATTTCTAGAAGTATTCAAGAAATTCAAAATCAACTTACCCTTTTTGGAAGCGATATGAGAAATGCCCAAGTACGCCAAATTTTTAAAAGATTTGCTGATGAAAAAGAGGCGATTCATGGACAACGAATTAATTGTCATGAAAGAAGAAGCGAGTGCAGTCATACAGAAGAAACTCCCAACCAAGCTCAAGGATCCAGGTAGCTTTACCATACCTTGTAACATCGGACCCTTCCACTACGACAAGGCATTATGCGATTTAGGAGCGAGCATCAATCTTATGTCGTGGTCCGTATGCCAAAAATTGGGTTTGGGGGAGGTTAAACCTGCTTCAATCTGTTTTCAATTAGTTGATCGATCATTTGCTTACCCGAATGGAATAATTGAGGATGTCATAGTAAAGGTCAAAAAGTTCTACTTCCTTGTAGATTTTGTCGTACTTGACATAGATGAAGACACTCGAATGCCTATCATATTTGGAAGACCATTTCTTACCACTAGAAAGGCAATGATTGATGTCAAGAGGGGATGCTTGACACTTAAGGTAGCCGATAAAGAAATTAAATTTAGCCTCGAGGACACTATGAAAGTCTCTAATAGAGAACTAGTAGAGTGTTTCGGTCTCGATCAATATGAGATGAGGTTGAGAAAGGAGAAAGAAAGAAAGAAAGGAGAAAGTTGAGAAGGAAGTCAAGGAGAGGTAACATTTGAAAGAGACACTTCTACACCACCTAGATGACTTTGTGTGGACAACCACAGAGACGGAGGATGAACAACAAGCACTTCAGGGACTTCAAACTCTTTCAATTGATGAGAGTGCATGGGCAATCCAGCCCCTCACCGATATTATGGAGGAAGAACACTTCATCACTAAGGTCCCGGAAGAACACTTGACTGAGAAGAATGATCAATTACAACCTCTTAATGTTCACATGGCTTCTGAGAGTCTGATTCAAGAACTGAGTACCACCTCTCCAAAAAAGAGGAAGGGAAATTTTCAAAAAGTGATGAACATAAGACAACTGAGAGACAAGCTCGAAGACATCCCATATGTCTATGTCTGGAAGCTTAATGAGAGGAAGTGGAGAGTTCGACGACCACCTGCACCATCTACTACCACTCAGGGCCCTTAGCCCGCTTCTATCGATCCTACTTGATCCTATCACCGAAGTCTAGCCAAGGGCTAAAAATGTGGCGCTTATGGGAGGCACCTCAACGTTTTAAAATATTTTAGTAAGTGTTTAAGTACTTGTTAAATTTTGTTCTAATAAAGCCTAACCAATCCAACTGAGCCAATTGATAAAGCACAAACATCAATCATCATCGCACATGAAGGACAAAGTACCATTTCACTTCTATCATATCTTTTTAGCTTCATTATGCCAATAGAAGTTGAAAAATTGTATTTCTTGCCTTGTATCTTCTCTTAAGCATGTATGCTGAATGTGTGATGTTGTTTGATCCAAAGCATGATATGAACAATTTTTTCCATGAATCATGAGTCGAGCATGCACTTTTAATGACTTGAGAAAATGCGAATTGACTTTTATGTCTTGTATACCGTATCATGAGCATGTTCTACATCGCACTTGTACATACATTGTAGATACGCTTAGTGTGATGATATTTTGACACTCTTATGTATGCTTCATGATGTTCTTCAAACTGAACGTGACATTTTAACTCAATCATCTTGTCACATATTTCTCACAACTATGACTTTATTTCATTCACAAAACATGCTTGGTGTGCTTTCTATACATTGTGATTTGAATGATCTTTCAGTTAAACACTTACATGCCGACATGCAACTTGTAAAGAATGTTTTGAGTGTGATATTTGTAAATATCATTTTTGATGAGTCACACTCAATACCTTGTACTAATTATTGAATCGTTAGGTATGTTTAAATGAGAAGAGATGGACCAATTCTTCAAACCTTGCGGAACTCCGGGAGCACGCAGTAGCCTCCCGCACCTCAAAGGCATGAAGGGGGGCTCTTTGGCCCCCAAGGTATGATTCTCGATTCTCCTAAAATTTTATATCCCCTGCCATCACATGAAGACATGCTTCAATTTGGGTTTGGAGGGGATTTGGTTGTATTGAATGAAGTATTGAATGAGCATGTCTTTGATAAAGTATTAAGTCTTAATCACCACCCAAACATCTAGTTTTATCTTTTCTAGGATGTTAATAATTTCTTAAATTTTTTCATAAAATACAAAAATCAGTAAATCAAATTTTTTGAAGGAAGATTGTATGTAGAATATGATGGGTATGTATGTTTTCGTTGATAGGATTGCATGTTCTATAACATAGTTTAACTTTTTTCTAGAGATTGATCATGTCTATAGTATGTTGTGGATTGTATGTGAAGTTTTTTTTTTTTATTGTTGTATGGTGTGGATTTAGGATTAAAGTTGGTAATTAAGCATGAAAACTTTCACATAGGAGGGCTAGAAATCTAAGTTAATGAAAGTTGTAGGAATTGAGATTTAGCTAGCTTGTGAATGAGAATTTCCTAAGTGGGTATATAATACTTGTACTCTAAGTTTGGTCCATTCAGAATGATAGTTATGGTCAGACGCGTCAAAATCGGGCCTTGGCTTAACTCCCTCTCCTGAGTGGAAGCTTAAAGTACAGGTATGCGTTGAAGCGCACCTTAAGGTAGTTGAGCCCGGGATGATACTTAGACATGTTTTCGACTATACCGTATTCATGGCCTATAGTCCCTCTCCTAGGATCCCACTTTAAGAATTTAGGCACCCACTCTCGCACGAATTAAAAATAGGTGCAAAAACAAAAAAACACCAAAGAAAAGAAAAAGAGAAAATGTGTAAAAACAGAAAAATACCACAAAAAATAAGGAAGTGAATAAAGTGAATAAAAAGTGTTGAGCAATGGGCAACCCGCATTCACTAGCTAAATCTTGAGGCCGAATAAAGTTCATTAAAATAGGAGTCCATGCTTCCTTAGAGGTAATAAGTGTTTGAAAACTAATGTGCCTCTTTGATTTGCATTATGCATACATGTTAAATAGTTCTTCACATATGGTTCACTTGTGCATTTTACGAACTATGGATCTATCATTAGATTGAGTGAAGCTTTATTGATAATGTTTTTTCTTAGTCTGCATACTTGCTTTGATTCTCTTGATCTGCCTTCACTAAAAATATTATTTTCTGTTAATAACATTACTGGTTGAATTTTACAAATCTTTATTTTTCTCTTCCCAGATGCTATCATTGCTACAGACGAGCAACGATTTGGGTTTGGGGGTGTGATGAGTGTGCAAACACTCACATATTTTTGGGGTGGTTAAGATACAATTCTCATCATTTATGCCTATTTTGTCACAATTTAGATGCATTTTTACCTATATTGCTTATCTCTTACAAGATGCATGACTTTGAGGTGTAATTGAAGTAAAATGTCATAAATTGAAGGCTCGGGATGGAAGGTAGCATAGTTTGGAGTATGGAAGTTCATCCCGAGCTACACCAAAGAATTGGAGTCCAAGAGAAGAAATCATCAGGGCCAAATTGCACATTTCGCAAAGATGATGAGCTAAATTGGAGGAAGATCGGCTCCACTTTAGGGCGCCAATTTGGTGCCCTATACACACGCCTAGCCAAGCCATGGTGAAAGTTGGATGTTGATCAGGGCGCAATACGATGCGTCGTGTTGAAGGCCAGGCGCAAGTCCTCGCACCTCCAAGTAGCGCCCCCGAGGAAAGGATACGCTAGTTCCAACACCTCCAAGGTGGCGGTTTCGGCACCTCATGCAGTCCGGGCGGGAGTACAAGGCGGCACCACTATGGGGAAGTCACGCCTCAGCTATTAGGCATGGCGCACGTTGGAGGCGGAAGTCCATCGCCTCATACACCCACCCACAATCTTCTCTCTCCTAGTGGTTAAGCATTCTTATCCGGATTTAGGGGCTACCTTAAGACCTTTTTACCCCTATTTTAGTAGCCTAACATGACCAACCTGTTAAGCTCATTTAAGACATTGGGAGACTACTATATATATATGTTTTAGGGTCAGATTATTTTAAGATGTTGGGAGCTACGAATTTAGAGCTATTTTGGAAGGAACTTGGAGGATTAGAGAACTCTCAATAGGGGATTATTAGATTTCTTTGCGATCAAGCTTCAAAGAGTGATCTCTAAATCTTACTTAATATATTTGATTCTGTTTTCTTGCATGTTAATCTCTATGTTTAGCATACCTATTAGTGAGTAGTAGTTTATGATCTTCTAGGGTTAGCTTACCTAGGGGATTATTTATGCCTAATATGATTTTTTGATTAGATATTGAATCTCTGAGCTTGTTCCATCATTTATCATGTTTGTAGTGTGCTAGATCTACAAGTATATGCGATCTGGTAATCTGCTAGAATATTCGAGAGAATTTTCTGTAGGTTATACTTAGGAGAATTAATTGGCGGGACTTGTAAGAGTTCGAGAGAACCTTACTTGATTTATTAGTATCTATTTCTTGTTATTATTGCCTCAAGGAATTCATTCCTAGAGCACGAGAGTGACTAGTTGCGGGTTTCCTGGTGAGAGGGCGGACGACTTTCTGAGAGGAATCCATACTGATTTTTGTGCATACATCTGATTATGACTTGTGAAGTATTGATAATCCCCGAATATAGGATAAGTTACCCTAGAAGAACTTTTTCCAACTGATTAAATCTCATTTTCAAACCTTTCTCTGTCTTCCTTGAATTGCAAGTTACTTGTGTCAATCATTCGAACCATTTCCATATCAGTAGGTAGTTATCGACCTGAATGACCATCTCGATCAGTTTACTATCATTTGCAATACCTTTGAGTTGAGAGGTATGACTGAAGAGGCCAAGTGGATGAGACTATTTCCTTTCTTCTGAGAAGCAAATGCCAAGAGATGGTATAAGGATCTTGATCTAAACAAGATCACAAACTAGCCTTAATTGAGACAAGCCTTTTTGAAGGAGTATTTTCCACCATAGAAGGCATTCGAGCTAAGGAATGAGATCTTGAGGTTCATAGTGGAGGCGGATGAGAGTATGTCTGAAGTATGGGTCACATCAAATATTTGGAGAAGATGTGTCCACAAGCAGAGGTGAATAGAGGATACCATGTCTTCTTATTTTATAAGAGACTTTCTAAGAAGTCCAAGAGACATCTAGATGCCTCAGCAGGAGGCTTGTTTATGAAGAAGGACATTGAAGATGCTTGGGATCTACTAGAGTTGTTGGAGATTAGTGAGGAACATAGAGGCATAGATGATTGTTGGGGCGGTGCATACGTTTGTCAGGGACTTTATAAGGTAGATGGTGAGACCTCCGTTCATGCATCTTTGAGCCCTCACATCTATGATGGAAAGATTGATGAAGAACCAGTAGTCAAATTGTGCTCCGAAATAAGTGATGTTTCCAGACCAAGTAGAATAAAATGAGGATCCTAATTTTGTGAACTATCCAACCAACAGGGCCACATATCAATAGGGAGAAGGCTACTACAATAAGCCTAGACCATATGAGCATGGTCATATTTACAACTCCCAATGACAAAATCGGCAATTGGTCACCGCATCCAGCAGTGACCCCTTCCCTAAGTTTCAGACTTACTTGAAAGGGATGGTGAAAGATATCAAGAACACAAGTGCAGAAACAACTGATAGGTTCAACCAAATGCATATGAATATTGATGGAGAAAATGGCAACACTAGAGAATCCATCAAGAATTTAGAGAGTCAGTTGAGTCAGTTGGCCAACTTTATGAAATCTAACAAAAGAAAAGCTACCTAGTGATACTGAAGTAAATCCTAATGGAAGATGCAAGGAAATTCAGCTGAGAAGTGGGAAATAATATGAGAGATAAGTGAAGGAAGATGAGAATATGGAAGATAAGGAAAGTGGGATTGTAACCATTGATGTCCACAAAGGTGAAGAACTCTCAAAGTTTGTTTTAGAGAGCTCAAATGAGAAAAAGGACAGCAGGCCCAAGCCAAGATATGAGACCCAACTTACCTTTCCTCGGAGACTACGAAAGAAGAATGAAGATGATCAGTATGGAAAGTTTTTAGAGACATTCAAAAAGGTTGAGATCAATCTCTCTTTTCTTGAGACGATCACAAAGATGCCTAAGTATACCAAGTTTTTTAAGGAGATCATCACAGGAAAGAAGAAGTTTCTGGAAAATTAAGTAATTCTGATGAGAGAAAAAGTTAACTCTGTTATTCAGCGGAAGCTTTCATAGAAATTGAAGGGATCATGCAACTTTACTATCCCTTTCGATATTGGCCCATTCCACTGTGAAAAGGCACTTTGTGACATAAGAGAAAGCATTAATTTGATGCATTTATCGATGGCTAAGAAGCTAGGATTGGGAGATGTAAAGCCCTCCTCTATTTGCTTGCAGCTGGCAGACATATCACTCACTTACCCATGTGGAATCCTCGAGGATGTTATTGTCAAGGTTGATCAGTTTTATTTTTCAGTGGACTTTATTATCTTGGATATGGAGGAGGACTTCTGCATGCCCATCATATTCGGTAGGCTATTTTTACCATGATTGATGTTGAGCAGAACATTCTGACATTGAGGGTAGGTTAGGATGAGGTCAAATTTGACCTAAAGCATGTGATGAGATGCCCGAGTGGTGATATGCTGCATTGGGATTCCATCGATGAGGATAGGGTCACTTTGAAGAAAAATAAGGATAGATCTCCGGGGAAGAGTGATGCTGATTGCGATGATTTTAGGGTAAAGAAACCCAAGTTTGATGAGCTTGTTGATGATACACCTAATGATGGTATTCCGCTTAAGGTTGATGTTAATGAGAGTTCATAGAGGGATCTTGATGGTAGTGAGGTCAGGGCATCCCAGGCACCTACCACTCTAGTTGAGGAGGTATTCTCCCTTGAAATGATCAAATTCAGAGATCTTGGAGGAGTTTGCAAAGTAGTAATGAAGACTGAGGATGAAGTACTTGAGTTCTAGAAGAAAGGGGCAACAAGGCCAAGGAAAATGAAGACAAGGTGGTCTATTAGGCCAAAGAATCAACTGAGAGGAGAGTTCTCACATTTTAAAGGAAAAGCTTCTATCCATAGTGAATGATCAAAAGGACACTCCACCACCCTCGGATGAGGATGCTTTTATTCGGAGCACATCTTCTCCATCTCCCCACTGGATGATGATCAGAGAAAGCCTAGCCAAGGGCTGTAAATTTGGTGCTTGTGGGAGGTAAACTATCGTATATGTGTTTTATTTCTTTATTTACTATGTTTATTTGTCATTTTAAGGAATAATAAAAAATGTGTTGCAATAAGGTATTTTTCATGAATATGCACGAATGAGGCAAAAATCTGGAGTGTTGGGGATGCTACATTGATAACTGATAAGGGTGGAATGAAAGGAAAACAAGTTTTGACATTCAAAGATGGAAGGAAAAGTACTGCAGCAAGTTGGCGAAAGTGGTGAGGAGCCAGAAAAAATTACGCGCCTAAGTGTGCACACATTGTGCGCCAACATGAGGTAAAATGTGATGTAAAATTTTTCTTTCATAAATTATGTGTTGAGATGTGCACCTTAATGTGCGTGAGTCTTCAATGCACAATGTGACTAGTGAGGATGGTGCTTTGTGCGCTTAAATGTGCGCATCGGTATGTGCTGAGTGTGCGCATACTGCACCATTGGCCACCAAAAAATTCATTTTTCCAAATTGTGCATTGAAGTGTGCGAACAAGTGTTCTCTGAACATGCGGGTACTAATGTGGATGTAAACTATTTTTGATAAGTGCTTGTTTGTGCATGAAAGTGTGCGACTAGGTCCAACGCACACCACCCTAATGCACAACATCATTGATTTTTTACAGTTCTTTTCCTTTCTCACCCAAACTTTACCCAAACCTTCAGTGGCACCTAAAACACTTTCCAATATGACCAAACATCACATTTCAAGCACAAGACAACTACAATACGTCTCCAATCATTAAATTCATCAATCGAAGGTAAAGGTTCAATGTTCTTGAGCTTAACTGTGAAACTGGAGACTACATGTTCAAATGCTTAGATCTTGTGACTTGCATGCTATGAAAAACTCTCAAATGATATTTGGATTTTAGGAAACATGTTTGGATGATTGAATTTTGTCCATTTTCATTTTGAGCATGACTTTGCAAAGTGAGGAGGATGAATACCTATTTTCAGCTTAAATTTGATAAGAGTCTTGCTGACTTGCAATGTTTGAGATGGAGTTACTTAGACATGACATAAATGTTGCATTGTATAATATTGTGAGTGTCATTGTTATTTATGATATGAAATGTTCAAAACTCCATGCCATGTTCTTCATTTATTCATGCAACATAGGCCTTCATGTTTTGATTGATTTCTTAACTTGTTCAATGCTTCTCACACATTCATTAGCATGTTAGATTTATGGTGCAAAGCTTATTTTGGACTTGTACACATGCGTTTTGATGCTTATTTACAGTGTTACAAGTTGCTTGAGATGTGTTGAGAGTCATATGTTTTTTTCATGATATTTTCTTAGAGACTCATGTACTGGTGCTTATTGTTGACTTTCCAGGTACATTTTGATGATTATAAGGCAACAAGGATGGAAAATCCCTCCACATGTTGAAAGATAGCTCTGGGATAAGTTGTTGCTTAGTTCCAACCTCTATAGACAAAGGGGGCCTTTTTTTTCCCATACATGATTCTTTGTTCTCTCCCTTATATTTCCCTTTCGTACATGAGGACATACTTGATTTTAAGTTTGAGGGGATTCACACTTGTAAAACATGTGGAAGACAGTGGGTTATACCTTAAGTGGGATTGCTTGATTTTGAACACCATGACTCGAGCAGCTTATGTATTGTCTTAGAATGCAATATGAGAACTATACTTCAGTGAGTTAGTTGATGTTTTAGATCTTTGTGAACTTCTATGTATATGATCATTGTAGTGATAGAATGTTGTTCTTAGTGTTTTAAATGGAGATTTCAATCGGTGAGGTCTTGAACTAGAAATTGCTTGCTAGTATAAGTCCATATAGTTATATGTTGAACCGGGAAGACGATGACAATTTAGGATGAGTCATTTGATGAGAAAGTCAACATGTACGATAATTCCAATAGATGGACCGCTTTGAGCCTTAAGCTCAATTCCTTCTTATAACCACATCTTGAGCATATGGCTTCACTTATAGTATCTTTCGGTCCATGTCTTGCTTGAGCATGTTTTGATTAGACTTTAGGTACTAATTGTTGAGATATGTGGTTTGTTGTGAGTTCAAGGGGTTTACATACCATTGTTGAGCTTTAGAGTGATTCACAATTCTGAAAAATATGAGATGTGCCTAAGTGCTTAAAATTGAAAAATAAAGAGAAGCACCAATGTGAAAAAGATAAGAAAAAAAAAGTAAATCACATACACTTTCTTGTTGTGTTTAGAGTCGAGTATCCACCTATTTAAGGTTACTATGTTTTTTTATGATGCACTTTATTCAGAAATGCTATATTTATTATAGGTGTAAAATGCGGAGGAAAATTGAGCAATTGCACATAAATCGAAGCCTCAGAATGTGGGACCAGTGTAGAGGAAGCACGGAAGAAGTCTCAGGCCAAAAACATAAGAGTTTGTCCAAGAATGAAGGAATTTGTGTTTATGTTGGGTTGTGCACTAGAGTGTGCACCAACCCCCAACGCACAAAGGTGATCCACATGGAAAAGTTGGAGTTGACACGAAGACTTGTGCGTTTGACTGTAGGTTGGTTTGTGCGTTGAGCCCAACGCACAACTACTAAAGAATGCATAGGAGCTTTGTGCGTTGGAAGTGCTCTGGACATGCGAGTACTGGAGCGAGCTCTCCAAAGGCAACCAAGAAGCACAAGTGGAGCACATTGTGTGCTGGGTTGTGCGCAACCTATGCGCTAGATTGTGCGCAAGCTGCAGCACAATTTCCAATGTGCTATTTTCTAAGCCTTTTAGTTTCAGGCCTTATTCAATACATTTTTGGGACTTTAATACCCTCATTTAGATACCTAATTATGCGTAACATGTCTAAGGGTAATTTAGGATCTTAATTTAGTATAAATAGACCTTTTAGGGTAAGTTTACTAGACACTTCACATTCATTTCAGGATTACAGTCACACTTGGAATTTTTCATCTGCTACTTAGGGTTTTGTGCCATGTTCTTTGTTGGGATTGAAGAATTCTTGATGTTGGTTGCTTGAAGATCAATATATAGTGGTTTTCTCTTCTCTTTCTCTTCATTTATTTGTTATGTTTTGTTGTTCTCTCATGCTGATTGCTTTTTACAGCATGAGTATGAGTGGGTAGAACCATCATCTCCTAGGGTTTACTTGTCTTAAGGGTAACGTTATAAGTAAGCATGCTTAGAGTGATCTAGGTACTGAAATTCTATGCTAAATCATGTTAGGGTCAGTGTTGGAAGGTCTTCTAGCACACACATCCACAAAAGTGTTTGATTGAATGCCCGAGAGGGACACGATCAACTTAGACCTTGAATGTTCGGTTGTTTTGTCATATGCAAGTTAGAGATAACTGTAGAGGCTCATCGATGGTGAAAGTTCAGCGTTGTAATCACTAAAAAGTGATCACCCTAGACTGAGAGAGGCTAGGGCTACTTTATATGAGATGGTCATCACCTCTCCGAAAAGAAGGTGATCTGATGTTGGATACTCACCCCTAGACATGCATGATACTCATAATGGAACCCCAAAAGTACATGTAAATCCGAGGAGAGCTTTTAGAAATTGTTTACACCCCAAATCTCTTATTTATTTGTGATTGCTTACTGTTTTCACCATAGTTCACTTGTTGTCCATTTTAGTTCTTTGGTTACAAGCTTCATTTCACCCACCAAATTCACTCTACTTTATTGTTTTTACCATTCTTGCTTAGCAAATCTACTACACTCATACTTTTCCACTATTTAAACCATGAGTCTCTTGGGTTCGACAACCTTTACTCACACCCACAAACTACATTGATCCTTGCTCTTGTGGGGTGGTTTAAGAAAAGGGTAGTATAAATTGTAAAACTTTGTACTAAAAAGAGATATACGCCTTGAAGCTGGCAGTTAGTGAAACACTCAAAGTTTCATTTTCCCTCCATTGGCCCATTATAGATACTCCTGATATGTCTTTGGCTCTAACAGGGCCTATTTGGTGGGCCAGAAAAGGTCAACGACCAAATAAGTGAGAAAAATGGTTGACAACCCGAACACTATGTTAGTTCAGAAGCGAAGTGCGTTTTGTCACAAGAATGACATTGTGATTTTTCTACATGTCTTTTTTTAAGGCAACAAAGTTTTTATTTTAAAAATTTTAAGATCTTGTTGTTTGTCATTGTCCTCGTTTATTATCGTAATTTGTGTTACACCCACACCGGAAAAATGATGGAAATCCGGGAAAATTACCGGAGAGCAAATTTGTAATTTCTGGGATTTTATGTTGAAGCGTGCGGGACACGTTTTATGATGTTCTCATATCCTGATAATTGAATTGAGGATTAATTCTGAGGTATTTAATGTCAGAAGAATTGAGTATGGGTTTAGAGCCATTTTGCCAAAATTTGTCTCGGGAGGGTAAAATGGTCATTTCAGGAAATTTGACGGGAATATCCATTAAATATGATGGATTATGTTAATGAATGAAGTTCTATGATCCGGGAACTTATTTGAAGCTCATCATATGGAATTCTAGTGACCTTCGGAAATATGGCAATTTCCGCTCACAGTTTGACCTCTCGTCAGTCAAACATTTTTAGTTA
>JBBYHH010181939.1:0-13719 GCA_038382905.1 Daphne laureola | reverse complement strand
CCTGGAGCTCGAGGCATTTGGCCAATTAGGTCGAGACCCCATAGTGCGAAGGGGATTGGGTAAGTCTCAGTAACGATCTCGACGGATGGTATTCATTGAATCCTGGAGTTGATTTGGTATTGGTGGCACTTTTGGACGAGGTCATAGGCATCCCTCTTCAGCGTAGGCCAATAGTAGCCGAGATGGAGGCATTTGTTAGCTAAAGCATTAGAACCGATGTGGGCTTCATAGACCCCATAGTGGACCTCGTTGAGTACCTTAGAGGAATCATTTTGGATGAGGCATTTTTGTAAGGGGTTGGAGTAGCCTCGTCGCCATAATGTTCTGTCGATGACGACATGTTTGGTGAAGTTTAGTCGTGTCTTCTTCTGTTGAGCTGGAGTGCCATCAAGGTGGCCCGTTTGTTGATATTGCAGTATGGGCCATCTCTAGTCGGTAGAATTTGTTACTTGGATTGTGTGAATTTGATGGATAGACGGTTGAGCGAGCGTCTCGATTGATGATTTGAGGCGGTCTTTGGAAAATTTGTCCGCTCGTGTGTTCTGGTCTCTTGGTACTTTGAAGACATGTAGTGTTTCAAACTGAGCCTGGAGATTTTTCACAAGGTTCAAATATTTTGTCAATGTTGGATCTTTGCATTCTGTTGTGTCGTTGACTTGTCCGACGATGAGCTATGAGTCACTGTGAACTGCTAGGCGGCGAAGCCCTGATTTGAGAGCTGTTTTTAGGTCAAAAACTAGTGCCTTGTATGCGGTGACATTATTGGTTACTGGGAATTGAAATGCAGCCCGTAGGTCTGTTTCCATGCCATGAAGTCTTTGGATATATATGCCCCCTCCTGGGTGTTTTGAGCCCGAGGCACCGTCAACGTACATGTTTCATTCTGAAGGGGTTGGTTCGACTGGTGGGAGTCGGCTTGGTCCTTCCTCGAGCGGGTGGATGGAGAGTTCTACTACGAAGTCCGCCAAAGCCTGAGCCTTTATTAATCTTCATGGTTTGAACTTGATGTCGTATTCACTTAGTTAGACGCACCATTGTGCTAATCGCCCGGAATGTTCTGGGTGGCGTAATATGTCTTTGATTGGGAGGTCCATGCGTACTTTAATAGTATGTGCTTGGAAATATGGCATGAGCTTTCTTGCGGCCATTACGAGGGCGTAAATTATCTTCTGGAGTGGCGGGTAATTTGCTTCGTCTTCTCATAGTGTGTGGCTTGTGTAATAGACAGGTCATTGCTTGTCCTCTTCTTCTTTAACGAGGACCGATGAGATCTTATCGTTGGAGGTGGCCAGGTAAATGACCAATTCATCACCCATCTGGGGGTATTTGAGTGTTGAAAGCTCTTGGAGGTGTTCTTTGATTGACTCGAGTGCTTTTTGGAACTCCAGAGTCCATTGGAAAGCCTTCTTTTTGCTGAGCTGCTCGAAGAAAGGCTTGCACTTGTCCCCTAGTTTAGAGATGAAGCGACTTAGGGAGACGATTTTGCCTGTCAATTGTTTCACATCTTTAATATTCTTTGGTATTAGCATTTCGGTGATTGCTCTTATCTTCTTGAGGTTTGCCCACGAAGAATGAGCATTTGTCCGGATTGAGTTTTATGTTGTATCTTCAAAAGGATTGGAAAGTTTCCTCTATATCCGCAGATGGTCCTCGAAAGTCATGCTTTTGACTATTACATCGTCGACATATGCCTCGAGGTTGCGGCTGACCTGGTGGGCGAAAACTTTATTCATGAGTCGCTGGTATGTTACTCCCACATTTTTTAAGCCGAAAGGCATTCGAACATAGCAATATATGTCATCGCCTGTTGTGAAGGCTATTTTGGGACCGTCGGTAGGGTACATGTAAATTTGGTGATATTCTGCTTTTGGCGTCCATGAATGTCAGATATTTGTACTTTAAGGTTGCATCGACGAGGCGGTCGATGACTAGAAGAGGATAAGGATCTTTTGGATAATGGGTATTGAACCCGGTGAAATCGACGCATAGACACCAGTCACCACTGGATTTGTCGGCAAGAACGATGTTAGTAGCCCAGTCCGAGTAGTGAAGTTCCTTTATTATATTGGCATCGATGAGTTTTTTGACCTCTTCTTTTACAAATTGTTTCCTATCAAAGGCCATGCCTCGTACTTTTTATCTAACCAGTTTGGAATCCGGAAATACATTTAGCTTATGAGTGATGGATCTACTCCGGAGAGGTCTTTTAGCTCCCATGCAAAGACGTCGCGGTTGGAATGGAGTAGGTGGATGAGTGCGACCTTTTCTTTGCCTTTGAGGTCCTTCCCAACCTTGAATCTCTTCCTTGGTACAACCTCTACTTTGTTAGTGATGTCACTAAAACAAGGAGTATCGTCTGTTTCCATTGGTTCGTTCTTGGTCGAGGAGCCATTGACACTTGTGGTGGAGTTGAGAGTTGTGATGTAGTTGGTGCGAGATGCCTTCTAGTCGATGTAGATGTAGGTGTCACCTCATTGAGTTTCGAAGGTGACCGTTAGGGAACGTATGTCACACCTCATGTGGAACTCAACTTGGCTTGGACGGCCAATTATTGCGTTTAACGCAGAAGGCACATCAATGACAAGGAACTGTGCCATGATGGAGTGGCAGTCGAGGGTTTGGAATAGTGTTTCCCCGATGAGCATGATGGGGATTGTGATTACATCGAGCGTAGGTACGACGTCGCGACCGATACCGAAGGTTGGGCCAGAGCTGTGTTTGACAGAGGAGAGTGGAATCTTGAGCTTTTCCAGCATATCCTTGAAGAGAATGTTCGTGTTTGCTCCTGTGTTGATGTAGACTCGGTTAGTGTCGTAGCCTGCAATCCAAGCCGTGATGAGTAGTGGGTCGGAGTGTGGAAATGAGACCTTTGTGTTGTTGGGATGGAGAATGATGTTTTGCTCTTGATGGTCGATCTGCAAGATCTCCCGAGCATAACATTTTCTGGCGGCGGAGCCTTCGGGTTTAATGAGCATTTGGATCATTCCCGCCGCCGGAGGAACGAGGAGGTTAGTCCTTCTTGGGTTGTTGTGGCGGCGACGGTTTTTATCCTGATCTTCTTGGTCGTCATCGCGCTTTCTACCCTTGGGTAGGTCTCGTGGAGATGCATCATTGTGGGCAAGGTACTCTTTGAGCTTCCCCTCAGAGATCATCTCAGATATGAGATGCTTCAACTGCCAGCAACCCTCGGTGTCGTGGCCTCGATCTTTGTGATAGTTACAAAATTTATCGAGGCCTTTGGTCATTTTGTGCTGCAACGGTTGTGGTCATCGAGGCACTTTGTTTTGTCTCTCCAGGAGAAGGAGAATGTTGGTTCGGGTATCCCGAAGTTGTGGGTGTGTTTCGTTGCCTCGATGTGAGGTGGTCGATGATTGATACCTGGAGGAAGATGGCCACTTGTCGTATTTGCGGCTCTTGTCCGCTGTAGAGGAGGATGGTCGATGTGTGGGGCAGTTGGTTTTCTCAGAGTTCATGAACCACATAGCTCTGTCCATGAATTCTCTCATCGAAGTGACGGGGTTCTCGTTGATGTTGTATGCGAGGCGAGACTCGCGTTGGAGGCCTTGTGTAATGGCGAGGAGCTGCATATCCGTCGACAGTCCCTGAACTTAGACAACCTCGGATTGGAAGCATTTCACATAGTCCCTTAGGGACTCCTCTTTTTATTGTCGCAGTTTCAAAAGGTGGGCGACCGTCTTCGGGGGTGGTCAGGATCCCATGAAATGGCGGAGAAAGTTCGTGGCGAGGTCTTTGAAAGACTTTAGACGTTGGCCTCGAAGCGTGCCAAACCAAGTGGAAGCGGCTCCTTTGAGTGTGGAGCTAAAAGCTTTACAGAGGATGGCGTCGTTTGCTCGCGCCATCTCCATTTGGGAAACATAACGGCGTAGGTGGTCGATTGGATCGGACAGGCCGTTGTAGTTTTCCATATGAGGCATTCGAAAACCGTCAGGAGCCTTAACCGCGATGATGGATTCGGTGAAACGCTGTGTGAGGAGTACCTCAATATCGTCGAAAGCTTGATTAGTTAGCTTTACCTACGCCTCGACGAGGCTCATACGACGTACGAGGTCGTCCACATTGAAATTTCCAATAGAGGAAGTGTCGGCCCATCCGTTGGTGTTGGAATTAGCCTTGTTTTCAGCGGGTGGAACGCCTCGTAGATTGGAGATTTCAGCTCGAATGGTCTAGACCATAAGAGTTTTCATATCCCGAAGGATATTGGATTGGATTAGCTGCATCTGGGCTGGATCGATGATTGTGGTTGGTGCTCCATCGCCGCTTGGGCCGATTGGTGGAACTCGTACACCGTCGTGGTTGATCAGGGCTGGTGTCGGTGTTTGCTTAGATTTATCGTCATTGGTTGGTTGTGGTTGTGGTTAGGGCTGAAAATGAGCCGAGCTGAGCCGAGTACTAGGTTGTTCATGTTACGTTTGAAAATCACATCGAGCCTGAAATTGTGTTCAGACTTGGCTTGAAAATAATATGAACTAGCTCGAATGAGCTTTAAATCAATCAAGTTCTAGTCGAGCTCGAGCTGTTCATGAATAACAGTGAAAAACGTTAGGATAAAATCGAGCCGAGTCAAGCACTAAGTTGTTCATGTTAGGCTTGATAAATGTGTCAAGCTTAGAATTTTGTTCAAGCTTTGTTTGAAAATAATATGAACGAGCTTGAACGAACTTTTAATCGAGTCAAGCCCGAGCCGAGCTCGAGCTATTCGTTCAACTTTCACCCCTAGTTGTGGTAGTGGGTCGCTGGAGCTTGAATTGGCGTCCTTCCCTTAGACATTTTCATTGTTGGTGTTGTTCTTTCGTGTTCTTGCCATCGATGCTGGTTTTGGGCTGTTAGAAAAAAAAAGACGTGGTCGTGGGTTTATTTCCGGTAGACAGCGCCAAATTGATATTGATCTTATCAATCAGCCGCCTGAACGATCTAGAGGCAAGCGAACCAGAACCTACAAGTGAAGTAGACAAAGAGATTCAGGCAGAGAAGAGTAGAGAAGGTGGGGTGTGTAGTATCTACTTTTTGTGTGGTTGGTACCACCTAATATATAGGGTGGTACCAATCCCTTTAAGGAGGGACGTGATCCATGAGATCTGAGCCTTAATGGTGGCTATGTCTGAGGAGAACCGTTATAGACATTGGGAGGATGTTTGACATCTGCGAGAGTTTAATGAAGGAGACGGTTGTTGCGCCCCAAATACGTTTGCCGAAGCTACGTTTATACGAGGCTGGTTAGCCTTCGAGGTTGGTTGTTATTGATGTGGATATCAACATGGAAAGCACCCCTCGGCCAACCCACACCTAAGTTGAAGTTGGGCGATTGTGTGAACCTTAAGTGGACCATTTTGAGTATCCGTATTATTATATTTTAAAATGATTAAAAATAAAAATTATAGATTAAATGATCAAAAATAAACATTTCAATATTTTTTTTTTTGGACATGATGAGTATAATTTGGAGCATTCCCAAAACTTTCGTTTACAGCCCCTATTAAAGGTAGCGTGAGCCAGTTGGGGTTACTCTGATTTCGTGAGAGACACCGGAAAGTACAACGGATCCGTGTAAACAACACCTTCTATATAACAATTCTCACGTCCACTGACGGTTACTTTCCTTTGGAAGACGGAAAGAGTCGGAAAGCCCAAATTCACTTGAACTCGGAAATCGACATGTTGCAGAGACCCAGACGACGGTGCGAGGGGACAGCCATGGGCGCCATCGTCCTCGACCTCCAGCCCGGACTCGGCATCGGACCCTTCACGCTCGGTTCGTTTCTCTATCGACTAATTTGTCCTAGTTCAGCGATCTTTCATCGCCTGATTCCGAATTGATTTGCTTTCGTTTTGCAATAGATTTGTTTTGGTTAATCATGGAATAGTTGATTATTCGGCGTGATAATTGAATTCTTGATCAAGACGTGTTTGCGGTTCTCTTGGTGTTCACTGTTGGAATTACCTAGCTTCTGCTGTTTCAGGGATGCCGATTTGTGAAGCATTTGCTCAGATAGAACAACAACCTAACATCTACGATGTCGTCCACGTTAAATACTATGACGAGGTTTGTTTCACGCTAATCTGTGTTTGGTATGTGCAATTTAATGTTCTTGCTACTTTGACATGGATAGTACTGCGGTTATGACTAGTCTAGTACTTCTTCTGGTTGTTTTACTGGGATTGATATTGGCAACAGGAGCCTCTGAAGTTGGATATAGTCATCAGTTTTCCGGACCATGGCTTTCATTTACGATTTGACCCCTGGTCTCAGGTAAGTAATCAGACATGGCCTGTGTTTCTGCTTGACGTGAAGTCTGATGCTTCCATTACGCAGATGACCTTTTCACGTAGCTGCTCTAATATTGATTTGATTTTGTGACAGAGGTTACGCCTCATTGAAATATTTGATGTCAAACGGCTTCAGATGCGTTATGGGACTTCTTTGATTGGGTAGGTTGTGGCCTAAAATGTTGTTCATTACTTCATTTGCTATATGTCGAAAATACGTTGTTGATGTTCTCCTAACTCTTTTCAGGGGGCCATCAACACTGGCTACATTTGTGGCAGTTTATGCGATTTTTGGACCAACCTTCCCAGGAATATATGACAAAGATAGAGGTGTATATACTCTAATCTATCCAGTAGGTGTACTAAAACTAATGTGCGAAGTTTTTGGTTGTTTGTTTCCCACATCCATGCCTTGTGATGCTTGTATTTTGCAGGGGTTGTCCTTTGCGTTCCCCATACCTTCTCAGTATACTGAATGCTGCTATGATAGAGAAGGTAATGTAATATATAATCTGTTGGCTGTGAAACTCTCATTCTTTACTTGGGTTTCCTTTCTGATTGTTTTATTGTTTTCCTATTAAAGCGGAATTGCCTCTGGAGTTTCCTGATGGTACAACTCCAGTTACGTGTCGTGTATCTATCTATGATAAATCTAACAAAAATGTTGGTGTGGGTGCCTTGATGGATAAAGCTTCTGCTCCTCCACTACCTGCTGGTAGCTTATACATGGAGGAGGTTCATGTTAAGGTTTGTTCTGTGCTGATCTATTGGTGGGTTTAAATTGAGTAATAATAGTGTGAATGTGCATCATGCAATCATTTTCTCTTTATCTTTTCTTGATCACCTGAAACGATTGAAATTAAATTGCCTTTTGAAAGAGTTTTTTTAATCTATATTTGACTTTTAGCTCTTATAGCATGAATTTTTTACAGTTTCGGATTCCATGACTGTCAAGTTTTTATCATTTTTATATTTAATGAAGTTCATGTTTAAATTTCCAGCTTGGGGAGGAGTTATGTTTCAATGTAGGGGGTCAGCATATTCCTTTTGGTGGATCACCCCAGGTAAATGTATATTTAAATTACTAGATCTGGTATGTTCCTTGGTAGGCATCTTTGTGTGGCTGTCCTTCCTCTAGCATGTTAGCTTGACTTTCTGCATTAGCACCATAGATATCTAATTTTATGAAATGCTTTGGTTTTTGCTTCATATGTCATATTCTTGTAAATTCTTTTTGCAGGATGTATGGACTGAATTAGGCCGTCCTTGTGGAATTCATCAGAAGCAGGTACTATTAATTTGACGTCTTCGTTTTAGGGAGATGAATTGTTAGATAATATCAAAATAAACTTAGCTGTATTTTAATACTCCTATTCATTGCTATTTCTTTTAGAAAGGGGCTTGTCTGTTATATAATCCTAGGCACTATTTATAGACTACCAGAAGCAAATAGGGTTAGTAAGGTTCGCATGATCTTTTCACTCAATTTCGGAATGTTATCAATGGTAATATAGTTTTAGCTTTGTGGCAACCTGTTACTCTTTCAATTTGTTGTTAAGTGTCTTCAGTTAAACATGGGTACTGGATAAGTAATTGGAATCTGAAACCAAACTTGCCATACATCAAGGTATTTAAGCTGTTTCATTTACTTAGCATACTTGTGCATGTGATATCATTTTTTAATTCTTTTATAGTGGTAAATGATCTTTGGTGGGTATATCGGTAGCTCCACAGCTTCTCAAAACTGTACTCTTCAGTGCTTCTTTGTCAACATGTTCTGATCGAATAACTTTCAGGTAGACCAAATGGTTATACATTCTGCAACAGACCCACATCCGAAGACAACACTGTGTGGGGATTATTTCTACAACTATTTTACTCGTGGCTTTGACATCTTATTTGATGGTCAGGTATTCAGAAAGACAGCCGCTCAGTCTACTTAACTGAAAATTAAAAGAGGAATGTAAAAGGAATATAAAAACTTCTATAATGGCTCTAGAAAGATGTGTTTTAGACTTAAAGTAGTTTTAGGCAAGATTACAAAAACAACCGTTTATTTTACTGAATGGGCCTAAATCATCCATTCTTGTTCTTTCCTCAATGATGTTACCTTTATTTTTTTTCTTCTTTTGTCCCCTAAGTATGTGACATGACTGGCTGATTTGGCTTGAGTTAAAACATTGCTTCATCTTTTAGCAAGGAAAGCAATAGAGTGGGCAGTTTAGTCTGATTTAAGAACAAAGTGAAACTAAGGAAGAACCGAGACAAGTTACAAATTGGCATGTGTTCTTCTCTATGAAAGCTTGTCAACATGCGTTTGTTTTTATGCAGACTCATAGGGTGAAGAAATTTGTTTTGCACACTAATTATCCTGGGCATGCAGATTTCAATACATATATTAAGTGCAATTTCATCATTCAAGGTCCTGAAGGTTTTTTTCTCATTAAAAGTTACTTTTAAAACCACTCCCAGAGTAGTTTATCATCCGTCGCTTTTTCCCATTTTACCAGCAGTTGGTGGTTCATTCTTGGAGGCAAATAAAAGGAGGATTACACCCAACTCTAAATGGGAGCAGGTGAAGGTAATATCTGTTCACAAGTGGTGCTGCTTCGGGCCATTTCTAGAAGTTGCAAAACTAAAATGTATTTCTCATGTTTTGTTTGTTGGCTAATTAAGTCCTTGAACTTTTCATTTTACAGAAGCTCTTAAAAATTTATTCTGTATGAGTTATCCTTCTAACAAACAGTATTTTTTAGTAAAACTGATAGGTGATGTGAGAAAAATAGGTCATCAATGGCTATAGAGATGATATGTCTGGGATACTCTCTTTAAATGTAGCCTTACTTTTGAAGTATGTATTTCTATTATGTTCTCCTTCAAGATGGCAGGCCTTCTTTACCCAAGTTATTTGCTCCAGGACATTCTTGGTGATTGTGGCCGAGCAGCGATTCAGACACAAGGATCTACCAGCAATCCTTTTGGATCAACATTTGTGTATGGTTATCCCAATATTGCATTTGAGGTGACATAACTATAACTGTTTGATGCAAGTGATATTATACTACCTCTGTCCCAAATGTATTGCTCTTTCCTTTGTAAATTACAAAGGAAGGGGGAAAACACATTTGGGAGATTAGTACTTTTGTTCAAAAACCAGTATGCCCGTTTTCAGTTTTGGTACTTTGAACTTGTGAGAGTATTTGCTAATGTTTACCATTGAGCAGGTGATGAAGAATGGCTACATTGCAACAGTTACACTTTTCCAGTCATGACGACCATCATTACCTGTAAGATGTTTTATATTCATGCTATTGCTTGCTGCGCATTGGACCAGAGGTAGAATCTTTTTAAGCTAAGTAGTCTCTCTGGAATTATAAAAATAGTTAACTTCCCAAAAACAAAATTGACATTTTGATCTATGATTTTTTTCATTCAACATTTTTATATGTAAAATTAAATAATTACTAATATGCAAATGATAAATGGATATGTTAAATTTCTAAATACTATAGTTTTAGAATTCGTTTAAGAAGCTCTTATGACAGTTCAAGTTAAACACAAGTTACAAAGTCAAATGTACTAATTATCGTGAGACTGGGAGAATTTTATTATAGTGCTATACCATATAGTAAAACGTTTCACTTTTTGTTCACACCATTATTTTACATGATATTCATGTTAATTTTACAATATTAATCTTTTGATGGGACATGTCTAAATAAATTATCTTAACTAGTCGTTATCTCATGGTATTTTTCCATGCAAATGGGAAAAATCTATGATGATATGGTATGAAATGTGATCTCATTATTCTTTCATTAGAGGTTTACGACAAAAGGGGGGGCACAAGGGGGGACAGACGTACACATTACAACTATGCTTTTGGATGAATCTATTTTTGAAAAATTAATTGACACTATAAATTTCATGTCATTAACTGAAGAGTTGGAATTAATGTGCTGCTTGATGATGATAATGATGTTGATTGATTATGATTATTTCTGTCACCATTTCTTAACAGTTTTCCCCATCTTTTGGTATCAGGCTGGATTAGCAATTCCTTAACTGGACGTGAACTTTGTGAATGAAAGAAACGATGGCCATGGATGACTTGATCGGGGAGCCAGTAATGAACTGTAAACCAGTTGTGCATAAGACATGTACTACTACCCCTGTATATAGGTATCGTGTTTGTGAGCAGAAGTAGAGAATACCTCAAACGAATCAACACGAATTAATTGTGTATATATACATTCTTAATCTACGTGTCCTTTAAAATATTGCATTAAAAAGGTAGAGTATTAAATACTATACAATAACAAATATTAGTTCCGTATTTTAAAAGATATACCATTTCTATTTTAGCTTATTCTTTAAAAATTGTTTCATTTCTTATTTTGGTAAAATTTATCCTATGAAAGTATTTAATTATCCTCACGTATTAGTGGAGTTATTTTCTTTTCACTTTCATTAAGGATATATTTGAAAGTTTTATAATTTAACTCATTTTCTTAATTTTTATATAAAAGTAAATGATTGCATCTTTTAGAGTATGGAATAAGTATAAATAGATCAATTATTTGACTAAGGGGAAGTAGTTGACAAGTAGTAACATTTTAGAAAACATGAATTGAAGGTACTAAGTTAAAACCGGTACTAAAACCAATGATTGTTGGGATTTTGTGATAAGAGGCTTATCCTTATTTAAATAAAGTCTTAGATTCGAGTCTTATTTATAAAAAAAACACCGTTGAAAGCTACCCATTAAAGAGGTCTAATAATGCTCAATTCGAGTAAAAATGAAAGTTGTTGAAAAAGCTTGTGCTACAAGTTTATTTAAAAGGAAATATTTCAACTTTTATGTGATAACTTTCGAAAAAGGGAGGGTTGTATAAAGTACATTTCTCTTTTTATAATTTTTTTTAACGAAAAACAACTTGTCAGTACTTTCAACAAAAATAATACCAGTCAATGGTTATAGAACCAGAACAAAAAGAGCACTTAAACGAATCATAATTAGTAGAAGTAGAAACAAGCAACATATGCATTCCTAATGAAACAAATCAACAAAAACTGAAGGAAATATAAATGCTAGAACTAGGAGAGAAACCACTTGTTGACATGTTAATCTTCACGAAAGGCTACTAATCAGCTGGAAAAGAGCACATAAAGTCACAGCGAAGAAATATACATCTTTAATCTCAACCGCGACAAAAATAGGCTCCCATCAAACCCAATGTCATCTGACTATGAACGTGTGGACAAAAGGTGACCTATCAAACTAAGAGACAACCTCTTCAAAGGAAAAGCTGAAGAAAACCGACCAAATAGCAGAAACCACTCAAATAGTCTGAACTGAAAATAAAAATAGCCTACGAACAGACCATAATAGCATAGCTGGAGTAGGAAGAGTTGGTCCATTGCCCATACTACTCCAGAGTTGTCCCCTTATGGCGCAGGGTGAGGCAGGAAGTCCCTTTGCCCCACCAGGCTATGGCTAACTGCTTCCACAACAGCTTTTGATATTCATGCCTTCTTCAAGGATCGCCCCATCACTAAAGTAGTTGTCTTCCCCGTTCTCTGACCTGGCCTCTTCGTCCCACCACGGAATCGCGTTGCAGCTGTCAGTGACTCTCCCACATGCACCTCCATGAGAGCCAGCTCATTCTTAATCTCAACCGGAGGTGCGCAAGGCTCAACGAGAACCATTACCAACGCCCCTACTGGCGTTGCCTCAACATGAACCAGAGCAACATCCGGTGGACCAACCACTGGAGAAGTAGGGGACATGGCTTCGAGCGGAGCCACTGGGGCCGCCACTTCCTTCACCCTTCTTTCCCATATAGTCGACACACGAGTCTCCCACCGATGAGAGCCTGTGTGACGTAACCATTCACATAACTGATTTCCTGCAACTTCACTATCCACAGGCACCAAGCATTCTTTCTCAATATGGGTAAAACGCCTGCATCGGTAACAAAAATCCGAAAGACGTTCATATTATAAGAGAAAAGAACAAGTAGTACCTTCCACAACAATCTTGATCAAACGATGGAGAGGTTTTGTGACATCCACATAAACCATAACCCGGAGTGACGAACCATTCACATCCACAAACTTAAACTGACCAATGAGTGCTTCCAGAGATCGCGCCATGCTCGTGGTGTACCAATCATACGACACATTCACAACGTGCACCCAGAAATCCAGCATATTAAAATCAAAAGAAGACGGGGAAACACCTTGTTTCAAGAGAACCATCACCACAAGACGACTATTGAAAGATCATGGTCCTCGGTCTAGAATTCGCTGAGCTTGTTCAACGGAGTCAAAATCAAACATAAAACACTTTTGGTTGAGATTGGGAGGCCGCGTGCTTCACTGAATATTTGACACCCTGCCAAGCATTTCAGAAGGCCGAAATAAGGGTGTCAAGGTGCACCAGTTTGGCGGACAACACTCAGCCAGCGATGACATCACCGGTGTTACACCCACCTCGGACGTTTGGTGTATTTCTGATATATTTTGCCCGGTGATTGGATTTGTATTATTACTGGGACAGATTATGATATGTATTGAATATAATTATGAATGAATTCTATATTCTGGGAATTTATTTGGAGTCCATTCCGTGGAATTTTGGCAATTTATAACATTTTTGTTAATCGCGGGACGTTTTGCAAAAAAATGGTCAGGAAGGGCAATTTGGTAATTTCACTAAGGGGGCCGACGGTTTGGGTCCTAAATGGGCCTAAGATGGGCTTAAGTGATGGTTAGAGTAATATCACAAGAGAAGAGATTTAATTAGGAAAATATAAGGTGAGTGGAGGACACTTGTCACCAAATCAAGGGTGAAAATCCTAATGTAATCTAATCTAAGGGCTAAGGTGGAGATGGAAGAGGATAAGATTCTATGATTATCCAAGACTCACTTAATTAAATGGTTTAATAAGGTGAGATAGTATACTAATATCAAAAAGCCTTAAGACTAAGGAAAGTGAAAAGCAAAACACAAAAACAATTACCTCTCTTGTTCACCAAAAACCGCCGATTTTCTTGGCAACTTTCTTGGTGATTTTCATCCCATTTCTTCAATCTTCAAGCTTCTAGTTCAAGATTCATCCAAGTTTTATCAAGGTAAGGGATTTCCTTGATTAATTAGTAGAGTTTCTAAGCTTGGGTTGTAAATTAATCTCTCTTTTCTTCTCTCTTTAGAAGCCGAAATTGGAGAGGAATTCTTGCCAAATTTTCTTCATCAATCCTTGAGGTAAGCTTGAATCCTTAGTGTTTATCAAGTCTATGGTTGATCTCCTCGATGATTCCATGTTTGGTTGAAGGTTGGAAGTGATTAAGAAACATGTTCATGAACAACTTTGGATTTGAGTTGAAAGCATGCTTGTATTGTGTTCTTGGGTATATATTGAGCATGTTTAA
>JBBYHH010181829.1:0-13724 GCA_038382905.1 Daphne laureola | reverse complement strand
CAATTCAACTCCCGGGATGTGAGATCATCAGAAAATGTGTCCCGCACATTCCCATTCAAGATCCCGGTAATTACCAACTTTGTCCTCCGGCAATATTTTCCCGGATTTCTACTATTCCTCCGATGTGGGTGTAACACTTTTTTTTACGGAATGACCAAAACAGGACAAAAATCATGAGTTTAGGATTACAATAAGACAAATTCTTAAAACGAGATCAAAATAGGACACGCACTATACTCAATTATAAAAGTTTAATGATTTATTCGGTTGGATAAAAAATTTAGTGACCATTTCGTGACAAACTGAAAAGCTTAGAGGGTTTTTTTTTATGCTTTTTGCCTTCAAAAAATATTGCTTTTCTCTATATTTATATTTAGACTTGATACCTTGCTAGAACATTTCATTATTTAGAGAAGTCTGCTGATGTTTACGCCCTCCCACAGACCAAAGAAAATGACATCATCCGGATACTAAAGGTGTGATACTTGGATGGCTGGACCAAGGTGTGATAAAGAGTTGTCTTGGCGAAGTTCTTTTTCCATCAAAAACATTTCTGGTGACTATTGAACTATGAGTCTAAACGATAGTGATTTATCCAAACCTTTCACCCATAAAGCAAAAGAGTAGATACTTTCACTTTCATTCCACCATCTTGACATAATAGAAAAACCATTGCACAAATTAAGATGATAAAAGCTTTCATCTTTAGGATTTAGTAAGATTAATTAGCGACCTTTTCATCTTAATTAATAAATACTAGCTAGTACTAGTTACTACGGAGTTTCTTTTTCTATACATTTTTTTGTGAAAGAAAAATTAGATGAATGATAAGAAGTGTACTAATAACCTGAACTTGTTTCATTAATTCAAACCAAAGGACCAGTATCACAGCTGCGGGCTGGGCAAACTTTGCAACCACTTCAGCTTACATTTCAACTTAACTTTACCTTCCATTCAATTATACCCAAAAAAATAACAAAAAAATAACAAAAAAGCTCAAAAAAAAAAAAAAAAAAAAACCTCCCACCATCCCTACTTTCTCAAGTCAAAAAACGGTTAACAACACACACACCACCCCTCATTCTCCCAAGAGAAAAAGTAATTAATATTTAGCCCCTTAAAACTTATAAAGGAGAAATATGTAAGCCGATCAGAAGAATGGTGACTTTATCAGTAATTAGACCCTGAAGTTCTTGCCGGTGAAAGTCTGTCCGAACTGCCAACTCGCCGGCGCAACGTTCCACGAAGTCGACTGGCGGTGGTCGCTCGCCCGGACTCTGAACGACAGTGCCTGTCCGACCATGATTGCGTTTGACTGCCAGTTCTGTCCCCAGTTCCGGCTCATCGGCATCCACCCTGTCCGAGACCCTTTCACCGACACCTGCACAATGTCGCCGGCGCCGGCCACGTTCGTGATCAGAACCAAGTTGAAGTATCTGAACCCGTTGATGGTAAACCTTATCCCTCCCTTCTTCCGGCAAGGCACCCTACAAAAAGATCAAAACTTTAATCCAAAGTTTTATAATTTTCTCCCCCGAGAGATGATACATTTGAATTTGATTGGGTATTGTGAATATGAAATTTGGTTGCAGAAAGTTAAAGTTGATATAAAAAAATTTCATTGACGGAATGAGTATTTAGGAAGAAAATCTGGTACCGGCGGTAGGAGACGGGAACAATGCCGGCGCGGTACTCGGCGATCTTGAGGAACATAGGCATGGCGAGGTCGAAGTGAGTGCGGGGAGGGTTGCACCAGCCGCCATTGTCACTTGGTTGGGCGAAGTTCGGAGGGCAGAAGTTGGTGGCGGTGATGAAGATGGAGGGGCTGCCGGCGTGGCACCACTGAGGGTCGTTGGCGCACTTGAGCTCAAAGCAGGCACCGCAGCTCAGCCCACTGTTGAACAGCGCCGTGCTCAGCGCCGCCGTGTTGACGCCGTAGCCTTGACTGTACAGATTCCCGTACCCACAAGCACCCCCTGTTCTCAATTCCAACAGAGCAATAATAAAGTTACAATCTTTACCTACTTGTAAAAGTAATTACATCAAAGATTACAATTTTTTTTTCATGTTTTGATGAGAACTGAAGAAAACAGAGAGATTGATACCCATAGTTCCAGAGGCATCATTTCCACCATAAAAGGTGGCATGAGCTGTTTGCCATCCACCACCTCCATAAACACCTGGAACTCTGGCTTCAATTTGATTTGCCCATAAAAGAAGCAAAGAAGTTAGAGAAATGAAACCCAGAATCTCCATTGTTTTTTTTTCTTACTATACTCTTTTAGAGTAAGAGTTTAGTAGTATTAGAGAGACAGAGAGAGATATTGAGTGAGTTTGTGACTTGTTTTGTGAGTGGAAGGGAGCAAGAGGAGGTATTTATGGAGAATGGAAAAAAGAAAGATGAGATTTTGTCAATAAAGTGAGGATCCAATTACAATTATCATTTCATTTCATCTTCCTTAATTGGTGCTAATTTGGTCGCTCATCAATCAACCCCACAATTACTTCTTTCCCAAATTGCACCCTCCTTTCCCATTTTGGCGGTAACTCCAATTCAACTTCGTTTCCGCTCCTTCAAATAGTCCGTTTAATTGTGGAATTTTTTTTTAATTTTAAATTTTAAATTTTTTTTGTAAATATTTAATGGTATAATTAACTTTGATAAAAATAAAATTCTCTAATTTAACACTAAATTTGTCATCACTTTAAAAATAGTTAGTTAGTGCTTCTGTGTGAAGTCTGACATAAAACCGCTTTGCTTCCGTTTCAAACAGATCTTCTTCACTCTTACTCTTGATTTGTTTGGTATCTTTTGATTTTCCCTTCTTCCACTTTGATCAAAGGAATGTGCTAAATTCTTTGGACTTTAGATAACTTAATTTAAGACCCTAAAGTTTGAACCACCTTTCAGTACTGTATAGACAAACACTAACAACACAATTGCTTGGAATTGAACCTATTGTTAATTTACGTTCTGGTTTTGATACAAGGGGAGTGTATGTGTATATAATCAACAAGTTGTAGGTGGAGTAACTTTGAATCTATTCGAAGTTTTCTACCACTAATTCAAATGTCAACCCCTATTTTTAGCATTTGACATGATTAAATTGTTAATCATATTTTTACCCTTGGGATAAACTAGTTTAATAACAAGGTGTTGGAATTTTTTAGATTCCCACAAACTAATAGAAAAGAATTTTTAAACCTCTAGGAATGTTGAAAAGGAATGGTGGGAATTAAAAGTAAACAGGTCGTAAAAAGGAGCTGAAGGTTTAAGCACGATATGAGGAGAATTTTGGGGATAAAATAGGGGAAATGGATGAAAATTAAAAGTCGGGGTTGAAAAGAAGAAAAACGACCCAGTTATCCGCATATCACGCCGTGCATCAGCCGTACGTTGAAGGAGTGGAAGTGTAGTAGTGATTATATTCCATTTCGTTGGTGCGAAGCTATGACTTGTATTAAACCGGAAAAGGTGCAATTTTAACATTTACATTTGTACTTTGATTAAATTTTAGTATTATTCTGAAAATTAATTCATTTTTATCATTATAATTATTTTTTGCGTCTCTATTTGATATGACTGTTTGATTTGGTATTTTAAATTACTGACTGAGTATGAATTTGAAAAAATGACGTCCAACTAATGTGAGGTGGCTGACACGTGGAAAGGCGGTGTGATCGGCGAGCTCCTACCAGGGCCGGCGGTCGGCGAGGCCGCTCGGAACGCTGTCAGAGATGTCGGCGATGAAGGCGCAGATGGCCGGTGTGGAGATCGGTGTCTGAGAATCGGGGGATTGAGAGATAAGTTAGATGTCATGTAGGCTTATAAATCCTACATTGCCCAACCGTTAATATATATTCTCCCCGTTAGTTAAAAAAATACCGATTAAGGATCACCAAATTAAAAGAGTACTAAAATCAAGCCACCAAAATAATTATAATGGTAAAAATGAATAATTTTTTAAAATAATGCTAAAATTTGACCAAAATACAAATGTGGGTGCTAAAATTGGACATTTTCCCCACTAAACAATTGGCTTCACATTTATGTAATTTGTTTTCCCTAATTTATTCAAATATATGATTTATAATAAAAAAATCTATTCAATTTGAGGTTGAATTATACTTTTTACTTATTTAATTTACTAAAAAAATTAATAAAAATACAAAGCCAATGACTTAAGTATTAGCTTTGCAACAACCAAATGAAATGGGTCTTAAATGGCTGGTCCTATTTCTCATGCTTCATCCGGTGGTCAAGGTTTTGTTTTTGTCACTTTATGTCTATCAATCTCACTGGTCGAGGAGACGGTAGTCAAAAGTCGGGGATCGAATTGTAAGAAGAAGCCAAAAGTCAAGGATCACACGCCTTAGGTTCATACACAAAACCCAAACCCAATTCACGTCCCAAAATGAAACCCAAAGCCAAATATCCCAATCCGTTTACACCGTGAGTAGTGGACACGGTATGTTTGAAACAACCTAGCTACTATACATGTTCATTTGATAATAACGTCAATTAGAGTTTAGGGTCATATCTTGAATGATGCGGCACGTTCATTTGATAATAACGATTACAGTCAAAAGTCAACTCGGCATAGAAGCATGTCTAACCAAAGAATGAGCTACTCCATTAGATGTTCTCGGTTAAAAAGAAATAGAACAACTGTTAAAAGAAGAGCATAGAAAACGAATATCGTTCATCAAGATTTCAAAATGGTAAAGACAGGGACATGTATTGCAATTAACTGTCTAGACGAACAATTGTCAATCCGATCCAAGCACCAAATGTCTTTAGGTGTGTCTCTGAGCCTCCAACAAACCAGTATGCATCGTTATCGTTTAGATCTTCACAAAAATGGGGTCTTTGTTTTGAGAAATTATTATGAGCATTTACAAGTTTTCTATCTCAAACGCTAATTAATCAAATGCTCTTTTTTTTTTCTTCTTCACAAATGCTCTTTTAAATCGAGTAACGTTATTTGTTAAAAAAGAAAATTTACTTTCTAAAATAACAACAACAAAAAAGCATGGTAGTGCATTGTAAATTGTAATTAGTTAGGTGAGATGAATAAAATAGATCGTTTAAATTAGGTTTGCATTCACTTGGTATTGGCAGATACAAAAGGTAGCTAGTGAGGTAGTAATGTGTAGAAAGAAGATAAGGGAAATGAAACAATAAACGGTTGGAGGAGAAGCGGTGTTAAGGAACCAAAGCGATGAGAGATGACGAAGCAAACAGTTAACTTCAATATTCCCAGCCACTACTCCCTACACTATCATATATCCAATCCAAGCACTCCCATCTTTAACGAAAAAAGCCAATATACTACCCAATTAGTTTATTTTAAAAAAATCTCTCTTATCCAACCACAAAATCTTCTCCCAACCAATACATTCATGCCAAATATATATAATATATAAAATATTCTTGTCACACTCATTAGTCTCATCAACTGCCATTTTAAGATAATTTTCAAACTGTTCGGATCAATTGAAATGAGTAATTTCTGATTTTGTAAGTGAAGCCAAATCGATTTTCTCCAAAGGAGACAAATTATTGATGGTGTTTTAATTGCAAATGAAACTATCGGTTTGTGAAAGCTGCAAATAAAAAATCTATGATTTTCAAAGTGGGGTTTAAAAAGTTCGTTGCTATCGTCAGTTGGAACTACCTTCTCTTCCTCACAAATGAATTTCGGTGAAAGGTGGCTTAGAATGATCACAGTTTATTTACAGTATACTTTAGTTTCAGTCTTGGTAAACAGGTCCCATCTCGGGAATTTCCTATGGAGATGGGCCTCTCACAGGGGGGATCTCTTGTCTCCTTTCCTCTTCTTGATTGCAACTGAGGGGTTATTCTGATGAATGAAGCAAAGAAGCAGTGTATTTTTTCAGCCCTGGAGGTTGGAAATCCAGTGATTGGTTTATCTCATCTACAATACTCGGATGACGTAATTGTTTTGTGGACCTCGGTAATAGAAGAACATCTCGAACCTTCTGCAGATTCTGACTTGCTTCAGTAAAGTTTCAAGCTAGGAGATTAATCTGGATAAGAGTGTGGGTGAGCTCGGATGAACTGCAAGACATGGCAAATCGTTTGGGTTGTTCCCCAAGTCAGTTTTTAATCACCTATCTCGGTTTACTAGTTGGATCTGCTATGAATCATTCTAAGTCATGGGAAAATGTTGAAGAGAAGGTAAAAATTAATCTCTCCACCTCGAATGCAAAGAACATTTCGGTTGGCGGTCTTTTGACTCTCATAAATTTAGTATTATTTGTTTTGCCTCTGTTTTTATTCTCAATATTTCATGCCTTTCTAAGTGTTAGAAAACTCTAGAAAGTTTGAGAGCTAATTTTTTTTTTTGTTGAGAGGGGGAGGGGGTGATCAGGATTGTCATGGCATTTACTGGATTGTCTGGGACACGATTCTAAGGAGTAACGAGGTTGGAGGCTCGGGGGTGTGTAGACTGAAGTTTAAGATTTGGACTTTACTTTCTAAATGATGGTGGAGGTTCATGGTAGAAGAGAAGGCTTTGTGGGTAAGGGTAGTAAAGGCTATTCATGGCAAAGAGGGAGGTCTTGTTAGGAAGTGTGAAGCGCCGAAGAAAAATATTAGGGGTTCTTTGGGGGACATAATCAAAGTAGGATGGGAGTTGGAGGACCATGGAGTAGATTTTCTAAATTCTTTTTATAAAATAGTTGGGAATGGTTTAAACACTTTTTTTAGAGTGAAATTTGGGTGTGAAACACTAAATTTGAGTCGTTTTCTTAGGTTGGTGAAGTTGGAAGTAGATAGTGGGTGTAAAATTACGGAGAGGGGATTTTAGGCGGATGGTTCTTGGACTTGGATGGGGAATTGGAGGAGGGATCCAAGAGGTGGGGAGTTGGGAGAGTTTAGGAACCTAATGCATATTTTAAATTCTGTCAAATTACCTACAGATTCGAAGGACAAATGGTGTTGGTCTATAAACGCAAATGGAGAGTTCACTGTCTCTAGAATCACAAGAACCATTGCAAAGGTTAATCAAGCTTCAACTCGTGCTACAAACACTTATTCTTGGCCCCATGGATTCCTAAGAAGGTCCAGATTTACTGTTGGCGTGCTTTCCTTGACCGGATGCCTACAAAGCATCAACTAATGAAGAGATCAGTGCAAATACAAGATGTTGGTTGTTTTAGGTGTGCGGCTCAGCTGGAAACTTTAGATCATGTCCTGATTTGGTGTCCCTTTGCATTAGAGATTTGAAAGTTAGAACATTCATGGTGTCAGCCTGGTCCATTTTTTGGACTGGATATTCAGGATTTGCTCGTTGCTTCATAGCTTAATGGTTGTAACTCTAATCAGAACAAAGGATGGCTTTCAATTCGTTCTATTTCAATCTAGCGCATTTGGATGAAGAGGAATGAAATTGGTCATGGCGATGTTCATAAAAAGTATTTCCAAGTGCTAGACTCTGTGGAATACTTCTCTTATACTTGGATCAGAAATCGCTCGGTTCATAGTAATTTTAAGGCACAGATTAAAGTGTGTCGCCCCTCAACATGTGCCATTTTATGTCACTGTCTGTTTATTTTAAAAAATGTCATTCATTCTTCTTCTCCGTGTTTTTACTGTCGCCAAAGCTTACCGTCGCCGGCCTTCACGAAGAACTGAACCACCACCCTCCAACTCTCACCTAAAGCCTCCGGCCACCGTAGCTCCTCCCTTAAGGACCGACGGACCGTTAGCAACTCGGTGGTATCTTCATCCTCCATCAACAATCACCGAATTCACGACAATTCTAGGAGATTCATTTGAACCACCCGGTATCAGACCCATTGAAATCTGCCAACAGAAGCCGCAATCAACCGCGTCGAAGCAGCCAATCGCTTCCTCAGTCACCGACATTCCATTCCTAGCCATTTCCTGAACTGAAAGACGCAATTCTTCCCATGCCCTGAAACTGCAACCTATTGCAGACGACAGAATTATGATGCCTCTACATACCATTATGATGTGCTCTCGACTCATTACGATGCTCTTTTTTATAAAAATGATGTAACCACGAACTTCATACAAATAATGCTCAAAACTATCAGAATGAGGTTCATAATGCCAAATAATGATGAATTGAAAGAATATCAGCTCAAATATATGGAAGAAGATAAGTTTTCAGCAAAACAAACATCACATTGCACTACAAAAACATCATTTTATGCATAAAAGCATCATTTTATGCATGGAGTACATCACTCTCGTCACCAAACGCGTCATTTTGAAAAAAATGGAGAAAATGAGTGCATCATTAAGTTATCGGAACGAGTGCATCATTCTTGTTAGGAAGAGCATCATAGTGTAACGAGAGTGCATTATCGTGATCACTAAAAACATCATTTTGGGAGGTTGAAATAAATGAATGTATCATTATGTCATCAGAACGAGTGCATCATTTTTGTAAGGTAGCGCATCATACTTGAAAGCAAGAGCATCATTCGTGACACCGAGCGCATCATTCGGAACCGAGAGATCATACTTAATTTGTTAAATATTGAAGAACATCATTTTAAGTTCTAAGCTGATCATACTTACCCCAAAGGGCATCATATTAAGCACAAAAAGCATCAATTTGAGAACTCCATCATTTTGTAAGGTTGAAGAAAACAAATGCATAATTAAGTCATCAGAACGAGTGCATCATGTTTGTAAGTAGAGCTTCATAGTGCAACGAGAGTACATCATGATGGTCACCAAAATCATCATTTTAGGAGGTTGAATAAAATGCGTGTATCATTAAATCCTTACAACGAGTGCATCATTTTTGTGAGGTAGAGTATCGTACTTGAAACAATGAGCATCATATTTAACGAAGACACCATACTTTATCCAATACTAGAGAGCATCATAATTTTATAGAAGTGCATCATTCGTGACACCAAACACATTATTTTGAACCAAGACATCACACTTTGTCAACAAGCGTATCACTGTGTTCTGTAGAATGAAATATTTGCATCAGAACGAGCGCATCATAATTTTACATAAGCATATCATAGTGCTTCAGGAACGCATCATATTGTTGTCGGAAAGTGTTACTTTAGGCGGTTGAAAAAATGCAGGGTCAGTGGTTTTTTTGCCGGAGGAATGTCGGCGATTGATTTCGTTGTTGTTTTCGTTGAATTTGTGAAGAAGGAATGTCAATTTGCTTGTTTTGTCTCTAATTTGGTTGTTACACGCAGAAGAAAAGATGGATCATTGTAATTCACGTATTTCCGGAATCATCGCCTAGAAACACGGCGTGTTGCTGTTGGTGGAGTTGATTCTTCCGTGTTTCTCCCTTATTTCTTTATTCTATCTAGAGACAGACACATATGATATGTCATTGGCAGAACCTATCCACACTCTAATTTAAAATTGAAGGATTGGTTTTGCAGCCATTCAAAATTGTAGCTAGATCCTTGAACTTTTGGGTCACTATTTCCATCTTGGTGATAGTCACCTCCTTTTAATAAATTCGTTATCATGCATCTTAAAAAAAAAAAAAAATCACGTTGTTAGTGCTGGTTGAAAAGTTAAATATTGACTTCGATAATAAATAATAAAAGTTCCATAATTAAGGATTGTCCAATAACTACTACTAGTTTGACTCGCGTGCGGGCCTTGACCAAAATATATCAATGGTTAGCGGTTACATCTATGGTTAGTGATTTTTTTTTTAATCACTAAATTCAATATTGGAATCACTAAATCCAACACTTTAATCAATAAATATTGGCGGTTAACCGATAAATTCCGGTTAACGGATATCCCCTGTGCGGATACACCCGTACCGTTAATCGCAACCGTTTAGGTCAACGGTTAGAAAATAAAATCGCGACCCCCAACTCACTGATTTTAATCGCGATTAAAATTACCAGAAACAGTCAGTTATCTGCGATTGACGGTTATTGTCACGTCTAATTGGAGCCAACAAACTAACTCAATTAATGGACTCAAAATGTCCCTAACTAGTGTCATTAATTATTGCGCATTTTAGCATGAGCAGAAATAGAATCACGTAAAGGCCATGGAATATCACGAGGAGACATGAAATTGATTGCAGAGGAAAAAAAGAAAAAAAAAAAAGCATCAATTTTTCATTAAAAAAAAAAGAAAAAGAAAAAAGTAAGGAAAGAAAAAGAAAAAGCATCAATTTCAGTTGGAGAAAAGTCGTTGGCAGTTGCGGTCCATGACGGATGAGGAAAGATCACTCAAGGCATCACAAGATTCTAACGGATTTTATCCCCATCATTCTCCAATAAAATGATAAATATTAACTAAATGTTATTCATGAAAATTGAAAATTTACATTTTCATCAAATAATACTACATCGAAATTATTTTATTATCCACTAAAAATGTTATACTCCCTCTCTTTCAAATACATTATCTCAATTTTAGATTAATTTTTTTAACACGTCTGAATCTTTGCTAATATCTAATCAAACTTTTTAATTTTTGGTTAAATAGGAGTATATTCATGCCACTGTATTTCAATATATATTCGTGACATGTTATTAGTGGTGAATACTATCAATAATAATTACAGTGTTACCGTTTTCGTAATTAATAGTGACATCTTCGTAATAAACAGTAAATACAGTAATTAATAATATCATGTTACGTATATAGATTAAATGAATTTTTTCTAATTTGGATTAGTGTAAGCTCCAAAATCTACGATGATCATGAGGCCTACCAAATTAATTACTACGTTAGTCGTTACATACGTTACGTTAATTAATTAATTAATTAAGAATGAGACGTATACAAAACTCAACCGAATTCTTTAGCGATGTGGGGCCCCGCCAACAAAATATAGTACGAGGGTGGAACAAATTAACGATCGAGTCATTCCACTAGCTAGCCTCCAATTGACAATAGTATATTTTTTTTGATTGAAAGTATAATAAGTGTGTTATTCCGTAATTTGTTAGGGGTAAAAGTTAAAGTTTCTTAAAAATTAATACTCCCTGAAGTTTTTTTAGAGAAAAGATTCTGAAAACTTGAAATTCATTTAAATGATTTAACATAGAATGAACCAAGGATGTCAATAATAGGAGGTTCAAAGTTAAAAATTGGACAAACTGTTTTTCATCTGATGAAAAACTTGTATAAGGTGATTTTTTTTTTCTAATTCATCATTTTTTTTTCTCATTTTCCATTTTCTCACTTTTTCCTTTCTGTCTCCTTCTTCACTGCTTCAACATCTTCGTCAGGAGCTTCTACCTCGCCGCCGCTGCCGTCTACTTCTTCACCGGACCTCTCTTCCTTGCACCCGTCGGCGGCTTCCCCTTCGTTGTTGCCCCCTTCTTGTCTCTTATGCATCACCGCATCACCGTCCTTCTCTCACTTTCTCACTTTTTTTTTCAGATTGAAGATCGAACCCGCCATGCCCACCCTCGCCGGCCTGCCTGTCCCGCACTGTCGTCGACTTTGGTCAGATCTGGCACTCGCCCAGCCCCTCGGATCTCGATCTCGATCTCCAGTTGAAGTTCGTGCTCATTGGATCTCTGCCAGCCCGTCGAATGATTTTCACTTCAAATCGTCGGACGACGCCGGGCCGGCAAGAATCAGTCTTTTAACGCAACAATCAACCACAGTCGAGTTCCACACCATTCTCGACCTCCGGTGAGTCGAATATGTGCAGGAGCGATTTCGGGATGGAAGTGAAAAATGGAGTGAAATTCACTTGAGGCTTTTTCACACTTAAGAAATTCACCATAGGTCCGATTTTTGCGAGTGAAATTTTTTTGGTTCACTGGTGATTTTTTTGGACGTGAAAAAAAAAATTCACTGAAAAAGTGGTAGTTTTGAAACCCCCTAATGAATATGGAAAAAGTTTTACCTTCACCCTCATATCACGATTAGGAGTATAAAATAAGGATGACAATGGAGCGGATTATCCGCGGAGAGATCACATCCATCTCCATTATCCGCGGATTATTTTACGTCTGCGGTTTGCGGGTATTTTTCTAGTGGATGCAAATTTGCCTCCACCTCCACCATCCACGGATTTTTTTACATCCGTGAAGTATCTATGGATATTTCAATATCAACATTTCATAATTTTCCACTGCTAGTCTTAAAGATAATCACACTTATTAATTAGAGATGTACTACTCCGTCCCTAAAAAATTGGTGCGTTTCTTTTTCAATATTTAATCTAAGATTTTATTTGTTCAAAATTTTAATATAGATGGTTAAATAATTTATATGCAAAGTATAATTCAATATTTATAATTTATAAATATATTTTTTTTGAATTTTTTTAATAAATTATTTTTAATAAAAAATTGAGTCTACCACGGTATTAAAAAATAAACATATCATTTTTTTAAGGACGGAAAGAGTACATAATAGTATCTTAACATTTAAAAATATATCAATTTATTTATGCTATAAACCAAGAATACTAAAGAGATTATATAGATATATATAACTAATTAAAGATATTTTTGGCATAATTAGTATGGATAATTAGCTAGCGGGTTGCGGATATCCGCGAATCTGTGGATGGTGGAGCTCCACGGTGCGGATGAGCCAAATCCACCTCCACCTCCACGAATCTTAGCGGGTTAGAAAATAATCCACCTCCACATACCCGTAAATTTTATCCACGGATAAATTTACAATATACGATGTGGATCTCCACGAATTGCGGTTTACTCCAACTCAGTGACATCCCTAAGTGAGATAGTTGTCATTGAGTATATATTGGACTAATTTTTCTTCTCCTTTTCGATTGACCATGTGGGATAGATAAAGTAAAAGCTAATGTTTAACCTCTTTCACACTTTTACATCTTCACATTAAAAATCCAACAGTTCCATCTTCACACTAACATATAACCGTAGAAAATTTGATCATGTACGCAAAGATATGCGGTTTACTAGGATTGGAAAATCGTTGTGAACAGTCAGCGGCGGGTGCAATACAATGCAAGCAGATTGAATTTGAATCAGAAATTAAGAGTGATTTGATTCCAGAAATTGAGATTAAATAAGAAAGCTCAACTTACCAGTCAACAGACGATCGAACTACCAGTCTCCTCTCCTCAATAGCTTCACGTTTCACCAAAGGGAAATGCTTTCATTTCCTCCTCTTGTACTCCATGGAAAAAACAAAAACTCCCTACCAATTCTTTCTTCTTCACCACTCCTAATTTCGTTTTGCTTTCCTCCACAAATCCAGTTGCTTCTTCTTTCCTTCAATTCATCGGTACTTGATCATGGCCAGAACAAGCAACAAGAACATACAAGCCAAGCTGGTGGGTATGTCCTGCCTTTTCTTGTTTTTTCCCCCACAATAACAATGTTTTCAGATTGTTCATGGATTGATGTTTGGATGCTTCTTAATTCTGCACTTTGGATTATCAGTACCCAATGACATGATTGCATTTGCATCACAGGTCCTGTTAGGGGACATGGGAGCTGGAAAAACAAGTATTGTGCTCAGATTTGTGAAAGGCCAATTTTTCGACTACCAGGTTCTCTTCTCTGGTTTTATATCGATCAATCAGTCAATCAATGAACTAATTAGCTTTAATCCCAACTCATTGTTTGGGGGATTTTGTTTCAGGAGTCCACCATAGGAGCTGCCTTCTTTACTCAGGTGCTTTCGCTGAACGAAACCACCATCAAGTTTGATATATGGGACACAGCCGGGCAGGAAAGATACCACAGCTTAGCTCCCATGTATT
>JBBYHH010181718.1:0-13727 GCA_038382905.1 Daphne laureola | reverse complement strand
AATATTTTCAGAAAATGTATATTGCAAATTATGATATACATAAAAAATATTTAACTTTAGATATCTAAACATGCATGAAAATAAATTATAGATTAAATACTGTAAAATAACTAAAATAAATGATGCAATCTTTAAAGTACAGGGAGAGTATATGTTAAGTCCAAGCTTAACATAATGAGAAATGTGAGTCCACTGAGGGGTATTTAGTGTTGAGAGTGGGTGATCTTAGAGTTTTCTAGGTAATGTGGGATACCTGAGTTTCTAAGTTGATGAGTAATGAGTGCAAATAATGTTATATATTTTACCCCTAAACAGATGCTTTAATTGATGTAAATTGCTATGTTCTTATTTTTTGCACAAGGATTTTGTACGATTCCACTTTGGGAGGTATTGAAGCAAAATTGAGGAATTTGGTGTTAAATTGACAAGAAAAGAAGAGTTCAAGACAATTAAGAGTGAAAGATAGAAGCTAAGGATAAAAGTGACACAACGATAAAATTTGGGGCAAAAAAATAATAATTTATGAAACTTAAAGGATTATGGTGATATTTGAATTAATAAATTGGCTAACCTAGTCCATTAAGGACTAGGTTTGGAACGTATCTGTGGGTGTTTATAAATAGCCAATTATTATGGCTATGAGAGGGAGAACAAACGCACATTAGAGAAGGAGGCACAAAGGGAGGATCGCACCAGCAAGATCGTTTTGTTCTTCATTTTTATTTCTTTTTAATCATGTTTAGTGTTTAGTTTTCTCAATACTTTCTAAGATTATTTTGTGAAGCTTGACTGTAGAATTTAATGTTTTAGTACTATATATTATTATTCCATAATGCATGTTTAATTACTTGGACAGTTCACACATTATTCTATTGATCACATAATATTTGTGGTATAATTCGCTTAGGAATAAAGAATATTACTAGACCACATGGTATATTAAACTAGACTTAGTTTTAGGACGGAAGTTCAGAACGATTTAGGAAGGGGATAGATCGCTTAAACACTTAGGGTGACACGAAAGTGTATTCTAAGTACCTAGATTCACTTCGGAAGGAGGGCTAGAATAGATAAATCTTCTTGCATGTTGAGAGTAATAATTATAGGTAAAACTAAAGGTGTTAAATCTGAGTGTCAAGTGGATCATAAATCCTAGGAAGTAGATTTAAATACTGAATTTTCTTCTGCAAATTAGTTTTTAATTAATTCTCCCAACAATGAATCATCATTCTCTTTTATCTTTCTTAATTCTTACACAAATTGCTAGAATCACAAGTCTTTGTGGATTCGACCCGGTTCTCACCGGTTTACTACTTGCTTGACCACCATACATTTGTGGTGTTGCGACCAATGGCAGATGGAGCTGATTTGGCAGCTTTTCGTGGAGGCTGGTATGGAGCGGATCCGAGCCATTCCCATGGGCTTGCGGGAAGCGGAAGATAGTATCATGTGGCAACTTGAATCTTTTGGCTAGTATACAGTAAAGAATGGATATCATCTTTTACAGGCCCTCGATAACAATGAAGTCGCTGCCTCGGAACAGAGGATATGGACAACGATATGGGGCTCACAAGTTCTGAAGAAAACCAAGATATTCGCATGACGAGTTTTCAAAAGATGTTTATCGATCAAAGCTGAACTTACGATAAGACACATCAAGGATGATCCATTATGCTCGTTATGTGGTTTACAAAAGGAGACAGAAATACACATACTACTTCACCGTGATCATGAAAGGAATGGTGTTGGAGTGGTGGTACGAGATAGTATAAGGAAAGTGAAGGCATCTCTTGCTCTGCAAAGCCAAAGTCAACATGATATTTTTAGGGTAATTATCATTGACCCCCCCTGAGGTTTTCTATAATGACCACTTTGCACCCCATATTTTTAGAATTCATCAAAAATCTCTCTGAGGTTTGGTATAATATACAGTTACCCCCCCTAAAGGCTAACAACGTTAGAATTTCGTTAGATTTAATTACAAATACTGAATCCTAAGAATTTTAACCTACCAAATTTACCCTAAGTCCTAATGACTCTCACCCAACAACCACTGTTAACAAATCAACCGCTCGTCTCCAACCCTAATCACGAACCTCTAGAAGCACCGTTAGCAAATTGGCAACTACATCGGCCCGCCATCTCTTGTCTCATACGGCCTCTAGTTCTCCAACCCCACCGACTTTGCATCATCTCACTGGAAACCGGCCCTCCGACCTTTTCGACCTCTCGGAGGGATCCTGCTATTCTGACCACAAAAGAAGCCTCGAGTCTCTGTATTTTGATTTGTGTAATCTCACGGTGTAGGAGACTTATCTGGCACTGGAGACTGAGCAGATCCGGATCCTCCTTCACCATAGACTCGAACACCGATTTCCCTTCATCGTGCACGTGCCCAACTCACTCCTCCCTAAGACCGACCTCGACTGTGGCCTGCGCGTTCATAACCCGTGAGACTAGAGGTGTCAATTTGGCTGATTCATGTCATGAATTTCACCATCGGGTCAAGAATTGAAAAATGGTAAGGGATCATGTCGTAGGTCTGTAGCAGATGTGGCTGAAGAAATCGATCTCGTGACACTATCGCGCCTGAATCTGGACATATTGCTCGGCGGAGTGACTCCATTTCTGACATATTCGATGGTGGCAGATTTCCGTAGTGATAGTCCCTACTCACGAAGGAGAATATGTCGGCGAATGTTGGAAGAGCAAATTGAGTGGTTGAGGGTGGTTCAAGTACTTGGTCCGCGAGGTCTGCGAGTATGGGTTTGGGTTGTGAGGCTAGGATGTAGAGGTTACATTTTTTTAGTTAGGGGTAAAACATTTAGGATTAAAAAAACTTAAGGTACAACTTTTGTAATTAAACAAAATTTAACGAGAATTCTAACAGTAGTTAGTTTCAAGGGGTATTTGTATATTATTGCAAACCTTAAGGGGTTTTCTAAGAATTCTAAAAATACAGGGGGCAAAGTGAATATTATACTAAACCTCAGAGCGGTTTTTGAAAATTTCCCTATTCTTTTTATCGAGAGTTTGGCAGTTTAGGAGGGAATTAAAAGATTAGGAAGGTTTTGCATCAATTGTGTTATTATGAAAAGTGATGCAAGCCAAGTTGCAGGTGTCATTCTATCTAGTAAAGATCTCCGGTCTGATGCCGAAAATAATATTACAAAAGCTCGCAAGGAATTATCAAAGTTTCAAACATGACAAATTTTTCACTGTTACCGAGAAGGGAATCAAGCGGCACATGAGCGAGCGAGATATGCTTTGAAGAACAACAAGATGGCAATTTGCCTTGGGTGCAATCCGCCTCCTATCCTGAACTTTTTATGAATCGACAGAAATGTACTTATGTGTGTTACTCTCAACTATTTTCCTCCCTCTCTTGCCCCCACTAGATCCTCGCGGTTTCTACATGATATCTTCCCCGTTATTCTTCTAGAACAGTGGTCTCGTTTGGTAATAGCTGTTTCAAGTAGCTTTAGCGTTTTAAACAATTTTTTAATGGTCAAGATCAAACAGCTACAGCTAATCGTGAAAAGCTACTCGTAAATAGCTTTTTAAAACGCAAAAACTAATTTTAAAAAACTGTTGCCAAACACTCCCAGTAGCAAATTCATGCCTAGATAAACTTCTGTTATTTTGGCATTCAATGTTAAAAATGAGAGTTAACCACTTTGTTTGGGTTCCATTTTCCTATCAAAACGAGAAAATAAAGAAGACAAAACACGCCCTTATTTTACTGTTTGAATACGTTATCTTTTTATTTTGTTTTCCCACTTTTATTTACTATACCTTTCATTTTTTCATTATATTAGTATTACTTTGAGTTTTTTTTGGTATGTCTGTTTCCTATTTCACTCTCATTCCCTAGTGTGTTTATTTGCCACATATGTGAAAAAACACATACTAACCCACTACTAATTAACTAACCTAACTAAAAAATTAACTAAATTTAAACACTAAAATGCCCTTCTAATGAAAATAAACTTCCTAACTAAAATTCCATCCACCACCACCACTGCAACCACCACCGCCAAAACCATCATCAACGGATTGATAAATAGTCTACTAAATTATTAAACAATGTCTACCCCAAAATCCAAAGTGTGTAAAGAGATTTTAAAGTTTTTTTTCGCGATAAATCTTACAATTTCATTTTTGTAATGTGTGAAAGTGTATTGTAGCGCGTAGACTGTCGAGTACTACATGAGTATATAATCTTTATTTATTAGTTTTGGACATTTCAACAGATAATGAAACTGTCCACTAAATTATCAATAATTGTCTGTATTAAAATGTAATAATGTCTACAATTCAAAAGCTTCATTTCACAACATTCACTAAACTAATTCGAATATGAATTGTTCCAGAAATTCACAGAATTCAAAATCACATGAATATCTACATTTCAAAAGCATTTGAATTGAATCAATATAGGAACAAGCTGTAATATTTAGTACAAGTCTAGTGTGTCTATTAAAGACTATTAAACCGTCTAAATGAATATGTTAAAGTGTATAAATTAAAGTTCAAAGATGTTTAGAAATTTCAAGGTGTTACCTCTACATCTTAACTCCCTGGTTTGCCCGGAGAAATCATTTGTTTTTTAAGAAAACAATACCATATCCAACTGGCCAACAATCAAAGCCGAAAAAGCGGAGATTCCAAATCTGACTATTTCACAGCAGTGACTCCATGGTAAGATCATCACCGTCATTCGCGCCGGAGGTTTTGTCACGAATCCGAATGCAAAAGAAGTTGCTGCAAATCAGGACCGCTTGTTGCACGCCACTCCGACTGTCGTGATATCCTCTCCACGTCGTCTCCCCGCAAATCCAAGTTGATATGAACCTCCTATTGAGTTAGGAAGAACATATGAACCCAAGATCAAAGAGGAAGAATGGATGGGGTAGAAGTGGGTCAAACCCTAGCTACGAACATCATTGGGTTTGTTGTTGAAGCCATGATTGAAGGGATGGATCTAACACCTCTCCAAACGAATGTTGAAGCAATACAGATTTAGATCCTAGGTTCAAAAGCATTGAACCTAGGGGCTGGATAGTGGATGTAGAAGGAGAACCCTAGATGAGCAAGAGAGAGCAAAATCTTCTTTCAATCTTGCAAAATATGAGTTCTAGTTGCAACATGTGTTTTCGATTGAATTGTATACCCTAGGGTATCCCAAACATCCAGCCCTACACTTGAAAAGACTAACATACCCTAGGTTTAGTAACTAACTAAGCATTACATCCACACTTAGGTGCTAATCCTAGTTAACTAGGCTAATTAGATCTACTTAGCTAACTAAGCATTACCAAAAGTATTATAATATGAAATTACATTTGAATTGTCTTTAAAATATGATAGGAAGGTAGATTGAAGAGGTATTAACCGTTCATCATGGTCTCAATCACTCCTTAATGGGTTTTGGTTTCATTCTTCAGGAGATGATCACTACTGATTGTCACATCTGAGCAATCTTCAAATTAGTCCTCAAGCTTCATTATAAGTCTAAACTGAGTGAAATTTGTTGTATTGGTTCCCTCTCTTCATAATCTATCCAATGAATACACTTTAGGCCATGTTTTGAGCACTTTGGGTTTTAGTGTCCAAAGAGCCCCTAAAATGGATAAGTGTAGAGAAGCTGTTGTTGATGTTGTTGTTGCTCGGGTCTTCAATCCAAGAAATGGTCCATTCTTTGATGCATCCCTTGTAGTCTTCATCCAATTGCATGCCAAGAATGTCTAACTTGAGTCCTAGGACTTCATGTTCTTCTTGTTGCTTTTGCTTGGTTGCCAAGGTAGACATGAAGAGACTAAGGCATTCTTGAGCTTTTTTTGCCCTAGATTTTGTCATAGGTTACCTTGGAGTGGATGCATTCGGCCTTGAGTATTTTTTGATTTTCAATCTCAAAAGGTTGAAGAAAACAATTCATAGATTAAATGCTCAAAACGAAATGGAGCATTCTTTTTAGAACGGAGGGAGTATCTACTACTATCTCCGTCCCAATTTATTTTAGGCATTTGACTTTTAATGTTGTGTTTGACTGAAATAATTATTAGGAAGAACTTGCTAAAAAAAATTAAAAAAATTATATTTAGAAACTATAAACATTGAATTATCTTTTACATATAAATTATTTTAATTTTTGCATCAAAATGTTGAAGAAAATAAATCATAGATTAAATGCTGAAAATGAAATGTTCAAATCTTTTTGGGACAGATAGAGTATTATTTTTATTCATGGACCAACTAATTTTTTGTGTATATGTTTAGAAGTATTGATTGAAGAGGTTGGAAGTTGTAGTGGCACATATGATCGTGAATGTGAGAATGTCTTGAATAATCAAGATTAAAAAATAGATGACAATTTGTATGTACTCCCTCCGTCCAAAAAATAATAAAACGTTTCTTTTACTATTTCAAGTTGTAGTGTTTAACTCAAAATTTAACTAAGAAAAACAATGAAAGAAAAATAAAAAAAAATATATCTAGAAAGATTAGATTGCAAATTATGAGAAACATATGAATCATTTAACGTCACATGTCTATGACTTCATAAAAATAAATCGTAGATTAAATACTGTGAAAACATTAAAGAAACGTTTCATTATTTTTTGGACGGATAGAATAGTACTCATTCTGTTACATAAAGATTATTCCGTTTGACTTTCGTCTTTGTTACATAAAGAACCATTTATTAAAAAAAATGTTAAAAAGAGGGAATAAGAAACTAGCTAGGCACATTCATTTTGACATTAACATCAACATATTAAAAAAAAAAAAATTAAATACTGAAAAATAAATGGAATAATCTTATGGGAAGGAGTATTTGTTTTGATTGATGTGTACATTTTTGGTAAAAATGAAAAAGGTTGGGGTTCTTGGTGGACTTTTTATCGCACTCCACCATCACTGGCTTCATGGGAGGAACTGCCACCATAATCGGCCTTCAGCAGTTGAAGGGCTTTTTGGGCTTAAAACACTTCACTTCTAAAACCGACGTCGTTTCGGTCTTACAAGCCGTTTTCTCCAACAGAAAAGAGGTAATAATTGGTAAACCTGATCATATACTATATCCGTTCTTGAAACTAATTAGTTATATCGGATAAGAATGGTACGTAGGTTTTGATCATAGTAATTATTAGTAATTTTTTAATTAATTAATTTGGACGGGTAATTGATGATGCAGTGGAAATGGGAAAGTGCGGTAGTGGGAATAATCTTTCTCATTTTCCTTCAGTTCACTCGATACCTGGTCAGTAATTTCTCCGCTCGATCCCTTTTACGGTTTACCTACCAAATTGAGATTATAATGCATGGATGTTTATTGAACTTAACCAACGTAATTAATAATTAATCGGAGTGATTAATAGTAATTAATTACTCTATTTTTGTTGGCATATATGAATGCAGAGCCAAAGAAATACAAAGAAGTTTTGGATTTCTGCAGTGTCACCAATGGTAGTCGTTACCGTCGGCTGCCTTTTCGCCTACTTTGCACATGCAGAGAAATACGGCATCCAAACTGTAAATATATCTACTACTACTAAAACTATCAAGCTTCTTAATTAATTACTATTTATTTAGCTAACAATTAATCTGTATATCTGATTAATTAATTAATTAATTAATTGAAGGTGGGAAAGTTAACAAGAGGATTAAACCCTCCTTCAATTCAGTATCTCAACTTTGATAGCCGTTATCTACCTACGATCGTTAAAGCTGCTCTGATTACGGGCCTCATCTCCCTCGCGGTAAATATATATATATATATATTCACTCCGTTCCTAAATAAATGTAGTATTAAATTTTTTTACGTTTAAATTAAAATAATAATAATGATAAAACAGGAAGGAATAGCAATAGGAAGAAGTTTCGCGATAATGAGAAACGAGCAAATAGATGGGAACAAGGAGATGATAGCATTTGGCTTGATGAACATCGTTGGATCATTCACTTCATGCTACTTGACAACGGGTAATTACTGAAGTTTTCAATTAAGTCTCCTCATAATGATCTCATAATCTCCAAGCTATTTGAAATTTTCAATCAAGTCCTCATGGATGCAAACATGTATACATTCAGGACCATTCTCGAAAACGGCGGTGAATTTCAACGCAGGGTGTAGGACGGCGATGGCGAACGTGGTGATGGGGTTAGGGATGATGGTGACGCTGTTGGTATTGGCGCCGGTGTTCAGTTACACGCCGTTGGTGGCGCTGTCGACCATCATCATGTCGGCGATGCTCGGACTTATCAAATATGACCAAGCTTACCATCTCTTCAAGGTCGACAAATTCGACTTCTTCATCTGCATCACCGCCTTCTTCACCGTCTCCTTCATTAGTATGGACGTCGGCCTCATCTTTGCGGTACCCGCAGCCTCCTACCTAAACTTAATTACCACTCCCTCTCTTCTATCTTACTCCTTCTGACCTTTAAAAATTGTTACAATTTTTTTTTCGTGTTGCTCAAAAAAAACTTGCTACATTTCTTTTTCCAAAATTTTTGTTTACACCTATTTTACTTTGTTACGTATACTTTCAGGTAGGATTGTCAGTATTAAGAGCGCTTCTTTATATTGCAAGGCCTAATAGCTGTAAGCTTGGAAGAATTCCAGGCACCAACTTGTACCGTGATGTGGAGCAGTATCCAGCTACAACCACCGTGCCTGGAATTGTTCTTCTTCAAATTGGTTCTCCTATCTACTTTGCAAACTGCACTTACATTAAAGAAAGGTTAATTCTAATTAATTTTAATTAACTGTTCATAATTTTTTAATTTCATTTCCATCTTTAAATCCATTTCATCAATTGCCTGCATGCAGGGTCGTAAGATACATACAAGAGGAAGATGAGGATGCCGAAGACGTTAATAGGATTAAGGATCCCGTTGAGCATCTTTTGCTAGATTTATCTGGTCATTAATTCCAAACCTAGCCCTTAAGCTTTTTTATTTTTTTCATGATTCACTCTATAAAGTTTTAATTAACAGACTTGATCACTGATAATATGCATGCAGCTGTTACATCGATAGACGCAACAGGTATCGAAACGATTATTGAACTAATTCAGATTCTGGAAGGAAAAAGTGTCAGGGTAATTAACAATTACTAAGTACATTTTACTTGTACTAATTTTTTGTTTTTCGTTCTCCTTCATAAATTAAAGATAATGTGGTTAATGTTTTTTGCATGCAGTTAGCAATAATCAATCCTCGGATGGAGGTAATGGAGAAACTGATATTATCAGAAGTTGTAGACGTGAAATTGGGACGAGATGTTTTCTTCTTGTCCATTGAAGAAGCATTGAACGCTTGCCAATTTGGACGACTCCGCACAATTAAAAAAACCGATCAAGACCCAGAACGCCAAACTTAACCTTAATTACTTATGGAGAGATCGATTAAAGATAAAACTAGGTACTATTGATCATCAATGAGTTGAAAAAGGTTAATTGCAGGGCTAAATATTGAAGACTGTGATTAAAAATTTACACAAGGTAAAACAGATCTTCGTTGGTGTGACAAGTTACCTGGTTTAATTCTTCCTGGTAAGTGATGATCTGTAACAATAAGAGAACTTTCGTCACCGTTGATGTTACTGTTGACGATAAACATATTCAATCGACCCGGAAGAATGTGTAACATCATCAGCTTGAATTTGTAATTATACTGGTACTATTCTACTTAATTGCTCCTTTCATGTGTCCCAATTGTTGGGTTTTTAAGTATGAGTTACTTGCTCTATAAGCAACCTCATTAGAGTCCTTAAGACAGTAGGTTTTCGTTTACTTATTCCTTTAGGAGTTTAGCAGCTACAAACTCTTATCAGTTTAGGATAGTTAATCTCAAGTAGAACTCTTCTTTGTATTATTTAAGCTACTATTATTCAATGATAATGCTAGAGTGTTTTGGCGCAACATCAGAGTTAGGGTTTCATTCTTAACATCTGGTATCACAGCTATTGAAAGAAAAGAAACGAAGAAAAGATGGCGAGTGAAAGTGCCTTTGCACAGTTAGCCATCCTTAAATTTGAGGGAGACTATGAACATTGGAGTATATTGATGGAGAACCTTTTAAGATCAAAAGAGTTCTGAGGAGTGGTAGAGGGAGGAGTCAATGAACCTGGGCGAGGGACTCAACTCAATGATGCACAGAGGAAAGCTCTTTATGAAGCTAGGTTAAAAGATCTCAGAGCCAAAAATTATCTATTCCAAACAATAGACAAAAACATCTTGAAGACCATTGCACAGAAGAACACTGCCAAGCAGCTCTAGGACTCAATGAAAGCCAAGTTTCAAGGTAATACAAGAGTTAAGAGAGCGGGTAAACACTAAGTTTAGTCTCTTACCTTTTTGAATTGTCCTATTTTAATTATCTTTTAAGAATTTATCCTATTTTAATCCCTTAACTTTGGTTTTCGTCTCAATTAAGTCCTTTATGTTATTTTGACCGTTAAATTGACCTCTAACTAAACGAAATGACGAAAGTGCGCCATTGCTTAATTCACAAATTATATCCAATTTTATCAAATACTTTCATTTATATCCTACAATTTTCATGTTACCCATCTCTCTAGACACGACGGCACACTCCCTCCAACATTTGTTCTTTCTCAAATCGAAACAGATATGCTTTATGTGGACTAATCTGTCGGATTTAACTCATGGGTCTATGTGACTGGCTTTTGCAACCTCCGGCGGCCTCGATGCCGGAAAATTGAAATGAGTGGTCTTCAATTTTGGGACTCTTCCGATTTCCCCACCAAACCGTAACTTCCATAGTCTCTCGGCAACGACATCGGACTTGGAGCAAAAGCTCGGCGACGGCACCAGACTGTCCTTCTGATTTCCTCTGGATCTGAGCCTCAGACGTGAAGACGTCGTCCGAATCTTGTTGTCGTAGACTCCTGCCATTTTTAGCGGCGGTATGGCGCCGATGACCGGTAGCGATCAGATCATCTACAACCAAAGCCTTTCACGCTTTCTCGTAAAACAAAACCCTTTCAAGCTTCGATTTCGACTCTGACCTACGTCTGGGTGGTGAATCGAGAAATCATAACTGATAATCTCGTCTCGTGGATCATCGTTGAATCTAATTCAAACCACCTTAGGTTTTTCGTCGACACAGTTCTCAATCCATCTCACTTGGCTGATTTCAAGCATTTTGGGATGCTTTTGATGTTTTTTCTCTTCGGTGTCATTGGTCTACTCTCCGAGACAACAAGGTTTGCTTCTAAGCTCTCATCTATTCATCATCATCATGATCTCTTCATCTTCCTCCTATTTCATCTCTTTCACCTTTAATCGATCCAATCTCTTTCTTTTTTTCTTTTTTTTTTGAAAATCGCTCAAAAAGATCTGGCTCTGAACTCGTCTCCTTATCCAACCGCCATTCCTGATTGCTTCGTGGATGGACCTCAATCAGACCTGGCTCTCTCGAGATCGATACCCAGCTCCGACTCCGAAATTGGTGACTTTGCCTGCTCTTTTTCGTCTCTCAAGATCGAGCCACCGTAATTGATTTATGAATTTGAAAATTTTAAAATACTGTAATTGATTTTAGGTGGTTAAATTGAATAATATTAGCTGTTTTAGGGAAATTGGAGCCACCAGAAGATAAATTCTTCAAGCCATCGGAATTGGAAGCGGTGTTCGTGATGTGCAAAGAGGTTTGTGCTTGAATTTGATAATGAAAAAAAAAAATAAAGTTGGAGTTAATCTGGTGAGAGAGATGGTGAGAAAGCTGGAGATGATGATGAATAGAATCAATAGATAAGAGTAAAGAGAGAAAAAAAAGTTGGGGACTTGGATGTCAATTTTTTAAAAGTTTAATGATCATATTCTTATAAAATGTGTAATTTTATTATAATTGTAAGGGTATTTACGTAAAATGACAAATAAAACAGAAAAGTTAATGGTGAAACTGACAGAAAGAACTTAATTGTGACAAAAACTAAAGCTAAGGGATTAAAATATGACTAAAATAGGACAATTTGAAAAGGTAAGAGACTAAACTTGGAGTTTATCCTTAATAGAGCTCAGTTAAATATCTTGAAAAGAGAATTCAAAATCTTGGAGATGAAGATAAGAGAGTCTCTGACAGACTACATAGGAAGGGTGATGGTTTGCCAATAATATGAGGAGTCTAGGCAAAACCATGAGTGATGTGAAAATTGTTGAAAAGGTCCTAAGAACACTTACTGAGAAGTTTAACTATATAGTATGTTCTATAGAGGAATCAAAGGACACAAATACTATGACTATTGATGAACTTCATAGTTCACTTCTGTTACATGAACAAAAATTCAAAGTAAAGGAGAGTGAAGAGAAACTATTGAAAGCAGCTGATGAAAGGTATGGGTATGGCTATGGGGGAAGATGGCGTGGAAGAGGTGGATATAGAGGAGGAACAAGTGGATTCAGGGGAAGAGGCTTTGTACCTAGAACAAGCATAGAATGCTTCAGGTGCCACAAACTTGGTCACTACCAAAGTGAGTGCACAGAACAGTTCAAATAGGTCAATTATGCTGAGGGAGAAAACGGACACTACGTAGTGGAGGGGAGGATGATAAGGGGCTTGGTAAGGGATAGCCCCTTACCACGGTCAAAAAGTTCCGTTGATAATTAGTAATGCCCAGGGCGTTACCAAATACGTTACTAATTTAAAATTGGTAACGCTTCGGGGCCGTACCATCTGGTAATGCCCTGGGCCCTCGCCAACCCCTTACCATTTCTGAAAAAAAGCACGGTTGACAGTTGGTAACGCCCAGGGCGTTACCAATGCGTTACTAAATGGTAACGGGTTGGTAATGCCCTTGCCCCTTACCAGATGGTAATGCCCTTTTCCACTACCAACCTCTTACCATTACTGACAACCCTGCGCAGGAATCCTTACTTTTTTATTGGTAATGGCTATGATAACGGGTCATCCCGTTACCAGCCTGTTATACAATCCTCACTCCGTATTCTCTTTCATTTGCAGACATTTCCAAAGCGACCGAATTTTTTTGCTTCGGGTCGAGCTCGTTTCTTTCCTCCTCATCTCCATATTAATCTTCTTCTTCTTCAGTGGATCGTCGGTGCATCTAAAATAGTAAAACAAAGTTTATTGAGGTATGTATGCTTTTTATGATTTATATGAAATTTATTATTGTAAATATGATCAATAATTAATTTTGTTAGTTTGTGTGTAGTTATTTTTGAAAATAGTGAAAAATATTTAAGTTTGATGTTCTAGATTTTTTTTTAGTGATAGTTCCTGTCTGTGGATATTACGTAGAATATTATATGAATAACATTATTTTCTAGTTTGGAAATAATGTTATAAAATGTAATATTTTATTGAATATTCATGGATTATGCAGGTTGGACAGTTTGTAAAAGTATAATTGGTATATTGACATTTTATGATCGTATATGCATAAATGATACAGCAACAAAAATTTCAGTGATTTTTTAGTCTCGTTCCTTGTTATACCAAAATGGGGGTTTGGAACCCGAAAAAAATGGTATAATGAGAAACTGAGACGAAATGCTGCCAAAATTTATGTAAGGTGTATAGTTTATGTATATATGACCATAAAACTCTAATATATAGTAATTATACTTTTATGAATAGGATATGACTCATGCACCTTTAATTAGAAATTTTTATTTAACTAAGTTATACATATGTCATGTGTAATATAGTGAAAGAAATGTGGTTTGTTAATTATTATG
>JBBYHH010181607.1:0-13728 GCA_038382905.1 Daphne laureola | reverse complement strand
TTCATTTTTCTTCTTCACGTTTCTTCTTAAACTCTGCCAAAGCCATGCCTCATCTCTTCACCATTCCTACTCTGATCATACTCAAACTCTGGATGCAGGTGATGAAGTAAGATTGAACTCCAAAAACTTTCATGGAATAAATTTTGGTGATACCGGAGAATGGGTAGAGCAAAAACAAGAATATCTTTCATACAAGTCAATTGTGAAGCTTTTAGAGACATTTTTTGGACACGGTTTCTGAAGATAAGTTGTAGCTCTTTGTTTTATCTACAAACAGGATTTTGAATTGACTCAATCCGATATCGGAACGCAAAGTTATGGTCAAATTACTGAGAATTGGTTAAGTTGACAGAAAGTTCACGGGCAAAATCGGAATTTCGGGGCGGAAAACTCATCTTTTCGGATTTCAGGGGCTTTCGTTGTCATTTTTCTGGCCAATAACGGATAAAACTTCAATTGGTCATAACTTTTGCTACAGGTGTCATGTTTTTCGCTCACAATATATCAGTCTGAAGGGAAAAATGAGCTCTATGCATATATGAAGTCTTTTTCACCTGATATGAACACCATTGATACTAATGCCAGTGAAAACCTCCCGGGACAATGAACGGGGACCTAACTTGATCCCCTAGATATGACTTTCGATCGTCTTCTTTCTTTTACCCTTTCCAACATTATGGACAATTTAGATTTTGAGTTGGGGGGGATTGATTATGGTGTTATGAATTGGATCGTTGGAATGATTGTTTGCGTGCTGATTTTGAAATCTTGCATGTTACTTGTTAGTATAAGAATGCATATACAAAAAATAAAAAAATTCTTGAAAATTAAAAAAAATAATAATAAATAGTTGCATGTAGTATTTAGGTTACATTTTAGGGACCTAAATGCTCCAGTAAGTTGAATTTTAATCCGGAACCTCCGTTAATTTACATATTTATGATCATATAGGTGGTAGGAAATTATGTTCAAAGCTTTAAATGGAGATTCTACCTACATGTGAGATTTTGAGCCTTATTTATGCATGGATTGTGTGAATTGTTCTTTCATGAGAGTATTCTGCTAAGTATCGGAGCTAGAACTTGCTTGCTTGCAACAGTTATAAGTCTACATATGTTGTGTGTTGAGCGGGGAAGACGGTGGCGAATTAGAATGAGTTTGTTATCTAAATAGCCAATCTATACTTTATTTCCATTAGATAGCCCATTTGAGCTTTAAGCCGGATTCTTTAATCACCCACATTTTAAGCTATTCCATTCTCTTATATCACCTTTTCATCCCTGAAACTACGTGAGTATTTTATTCTGGGCATAAGTGTGAAGTTTTTGTGGTGTGTTCAAACTCTGAGTTTGGGGGTGTTATGTATCGTTGTCCTATGTGAGTGACAAAATGACAGTTCTGGAAAAATGCGTGCCTAGGTTGAAAGAAAAAAAAGTTTTTAAACAAAAATGAAGAAAAACAAAGTGAAACCCAGAAAGAGGCACTTGTATTTATTTGTTTAATCCAGAATTGTCTAAAAAGTTGAAGGAGCGTAGGTTTTATGAAAAAATGTGTGAAGCTTGCAAAAGATGCAAGTTGGGTATGTGTTTGTAATTATTGTCTATTTTTAGTGTCCAATAACTTATAAACTCAAGATGTTTCATATAAGCTCCACCTAAATAAAGCCTTCAACCAACATCTTCTTTCACCAAATCAGACCTCATTACAACCCGAATGAAAGACCACCCGACTGACATAGGCAGACCTATGTGAAACAAATGGGGGCCCATGGACCCCCATTTTTTCTCAATAATATGTATATTTGGTATAAAATTTATTGATAAAATTCTTTAAAAATTATAATGGACCCCATATTTTTTGTGATATTATTTCTATAGTTTATATTTTATCATTCTAAAAAAATTATAGCACTAAGTGACGTATAAAAAATTTCAAAATATAGTCAATATTGTTATTTATATTTTCTAGATATGTTTTCTATCTTCAAATTTTTAACCGTGTGAAATTTGTCTTGAACTATTCATTCTATAGTTAATTTTAGTATTTGTTTCTTGGTTTATATGTCTAACAAAATCGTACAATATAAAAAATGATAGAATTAGGAAGTGAAAAGCTAAAGTTTTCTTACTTTAATCTCATGCCAAGTTAAAATGTTGAGAAAAAATTTGGACAAAAAAAGTAATATACATTGAAATATATAAACGGACCCCACTTTTGAAAAATCTTGGGTCCGCCATTGCCGACTGGTAAGACATGCAAGCTTTTCCTTCGGAAAGAATGAGTAGAGGAGTTTTGATTCGCTTGCAAGCCTATTGTGTTGATGACAGCGTGAGTTGTATGAATTGCAGGAAGGTTCTGGAAGTGGACCATCAACACAACAGAGCCTACAATGTTGGGTTAAAATTTGCTGCAATATTGGGTTAAAATTTGAAAAATGATTATATTGTAAAATATGCTGCAATGTTGGGTTAAAATTTCTATTTTTAATAAAACAATTAACCACATGAAAGCTTGATCATTTTTATATTGTGAAAAATCAAAATCTTAAACATGCATACAATCAGTGTTTTAATTTCATAGAATGCATATTTTATGATTAATATTTTTATTATAATGTAAAATATAAATAAATTGTCAACATAGAACTTTACCAACGGGCTGCCCGTTAGTACAATTAACTCTTCCAACGAGCAACCCGTTGGAAGCTTCACATACCAACGTGCTGCTCGTTGGAAGCTTCGCATACCAACAGGTTGCCCGTTGGTAACAAAACTTTTCATTTTCCAATTTTTTAAATGAAAAAATGTAGCCTATTTCTTTCGACAGTACCAATGATATGCTCATTGGTATGTTCTGACCAGAGATTTCACCAACAGGTTGACCGTTGGTAAGTACCAACGGGCTAAATAGCCTGTTTATTTCGCCCGTTGGTTTTGACACATTTTCTAGTAGTGGAAGACTGGGTGTCATTTAATCCAACATTGCAGCAAATTGCAAGGGGAAGATGTAATGGAAAGTTCAGTGGTAGAGCAGCTGGGGCAAGTGGTTTTAAACCTCCAAGGAATGGCAGGTTCAATGGTTTAGGTGTTCACACCAACTTGACTACTGGAGAGATGACATACAATGTAATGATCCTTTTCTATTGCTAATATTGGAGATGGTATGTGATCCTCATACTGATGCTCTTTTATGTCTTCTGCTATCACAATGCAGCCTGGTACATCTGGCCAACATACCTTGGTGATTGGAGTATCAGGACCCCAAGATAGCTCTATTTTAGCTAGAGGCTTAGGAAGTGGAGAGCAGGTCAAGAGGAAACAACCAGGAGGTCTTAGAACTTCACAGGGACCCTCAAAGAGATTAGCCCAGGGTTCTAGTGGATAGCTTGCACCTATTATATGTTAGTGTTAGAGCTTACATGTTAGTGTTAGAGCTTACATGTGCATAGGTGCAATTGAAAGAGCTTTGTTTTGAATGGGCAATTATTACCATCACTTTTTTTGTAGATGGTAAATTTGGACCATTACATCTATTTTAAGTAGCAAAGTGTTACCACTCTGTTTAGTTGAATTCTACAAGTACAAGTTTGAACCGAAATGAGAATTGATGCATTGATGAAAACAACAATCCACTGAGTTAATTGTTCCAATTCTTAGTACTTGGACATTACAAATGTCCTGCCAAAACACTAACAACAACATAATAGTCCTTAAAACAGAGTTGTTTTACATCATGGTACAACAAACACCTAAATCAGATTTTATCCTACTTGAAGAGCCACAGGAGGATGGGAGCAACAAACACCATCACAATACTAGCCATTGCAGTCATTGCTTGGTGCCACTTGAGACTCCTCTTCAGAGCCTCATTCTTAGCTGCAACACACTTCAATTCAATTTGTTGGTTGACATCACTATCTGTCATATAATCAGCTAGACCTTTAACCTCAGCATGTTGAGTCCTCAATTCCTCAAGCTCAGTTCGAGATTCCTCCAGCTTAATTTGAGCCTTGATGGCCCAATCCCATAAAACTTGATCTTTATCAACAAACTACAACAGCCAACAAAAAAATTGTAGATACTGAGACCCAAATCACTCAACTAATAGCTCATACACGAATACCTGGTAATGCACAAAATCCCTTACTCAAATAATAATGCATTATTATCAGGAAAATGAGACCGAAATCCCTCAACTAAAGGCAAAACAGAAATGATATAAACAAGAAAACTTACCTGCCACCGCGGGATACCACTTTCGTCATTCGAACGATACCCATAATTTCCAGATGAGTTGGACGATGTTGGTAAGCTTACCATTTCGGAGCTGGATGACGATCGGCCGAATTAACGGAATCAACCAATTTCGACGCTCTCTCTTAATCCTGAAATCAAAACCCTAACCGCCAAATTGGTCTGAAGCGCCAAAATACTCTACCCTCCTCATATAAACACCTGATAGAAGTTATTATTTACAAGGTGGATGCCACATATATAAATTGTACCCACGTGACATAGTCGTTTTCTAAGTTACTCGCCATGAGATATATTAATGACAAAATGGTGCCAACAAACAATATCAATGCTAGAATCAGACCAACCAATATTTAATAATGCCAAAAGTGAGCCTTTTTTAAGAGTAGTGCTAAAAAAGTGTCAAACCTCAAACGTTAGTGCTAAAATTGTACATTTTCCCTTTATTTTATTTTATTTTATTTTATTTTATTGTCCTTATAATCTTTATTTTTAAACTTTGAGATAAACTAGGTTAAAATGTAGATTAGTACCTTGATTTATGATGACTAGATGTGTTAAGGGTATAAATTTTGGATCGGGCATACTAGTATACTTAACTATTAAATTCGACACAGTTAAGGGCCTTGACTCATTAACTCGACTAACCACGTTAAATATCTAATGGTTTGGTGACCAAACAGTCTATTTCACAAATTGAAGAAGGAAAACGGATCATCACCCATTTACAGTGATTGACAACAACAAATGTCGGGAAATGTGTGATGGTGATCAGAGCAATAAGCGACGATTTAGGTCTGGATGAACGAGGCTTCGATTGGTGATATTGCGGTGGTTGAGTCCTACGGGTTGCAGACAAGTCTTCTTCAATCCGATTAGGAATGGAGGTTCGAGCGGCACCAGTGGTTTTGGGAAATATTAGGTGATTAAATATATAGTTTACTTTATTTTTTCGGTTAGTCAACAAAATGAATTTAGGTCAAGACCTTTAACTGCACCAAATCTAATAGTTTATGATACTAGTCTGCCCGATCCAAAATTCAGGTCCTTAAATCACTGGATCACCATAGTTCAGGGTATTAATCTACATTTTGACCGATAAACTACGCATACATTAAGATGCGCAAACTTGTACTAATTCTATTTATCACATATGTAGGATTCTACATACTGATGAAATTTCCAATTTACCCTTAATATAAATATTCTATACTAATGTCTCTTTTACCCTTCCCAAAGTTCCAAACATCAAACACGTTTCTTCTTCATAATACTAAATGTCATAGGCGGAGAAAAAAACTAGAGTGTTGAAGCGACAACCGTGAGTTGGTGAGCCACCCATCAGAGAAGGACTTTCACACAAGAGAGGCGTCTAACGACCGACGAACTCCAACTTGGACGATAACATGTAATCATGATGGTCGATCGATGTCCAATGTCCAGATCCGGCAGAGAATCGAAGCTTCTGACTTCAATCCTTGTCCTTTGATACTCGCTGCTCATTTCCGCTATGATCTTGGTCACCGGCCACTATTTTATAGTTTCATTGTGATCATCAATTTTAAAGCGGAGATCATTATTTTTTACAGCCTTTATCATCATATTGTTTAAAGGCCACTATTAGCCTATGAACCCAATCAATTTTCACGTTTTTTTGTAATTGTTTGATCTCAATTATTAAAAGATTATCTAAAATAATACAGTTAATTGAATCCGCAGTTAATTTTTAGCAGTCGATGTTGGATTGATTTCTCAGAAAATGGGCTAAAATCTAATGGTCCAGCATCTAAGCCCAGCCCATCAGTAAATCGACTTCTAAACTCTCTCGCAGACGGACCTCAAAACCCTCACCACTCACCACCTCGCGCACGGTTGCGGCCACAGCTGATCGCCGATCAACACCCACGCCCGCCTATCGGAACTCAAATCCTCAGAGAAAGTAAGTTACTAATCTCCATCTTCAATTAACTTCTATCGGTTTCCTCCACCAATCGATTGTAAGCTCATTCTGATATCACTTCAATCTGCTGTTTGATTCAGCTCAATTCGGGTTGTCTCTTCACGATCGAACAAAGATGAATTTGAGTGCTTTCAAGGCGTTTAAATCAAAGGTTCTGATCGAATGGAGCCCCAATCTATACATAACCCTCGTCAGAGGAATGCCGGGAACAAGGAAGCTCCACCGCCGCACATTGGAGGCTCTCCGCCTCACGAAATGCAACCGCACCGTCATGCGCTGGAACACCCCGACCGTCCGCGGAATGATTCAGCAGGTCCCAATCTAATTTTAGTTCATGCTTCTTTGTTGGTTGCAGTTGAGTGTTTGATTATTAGTAATGTAAAGAGTTTCAGCTGTTTAGTTGTTAACCAATTGGGATCTTCAAATTGAGACTGAAGATTGTCACAGGGAGTTTGGTTTTGATTGGGATGTAAACATGAAGAGGCTGGTTGCAGTTGACTGCTTAATTATTAGTAATATGAAGAGTTCAGTTGTTTAGTTGTTAACCAATTGGGATCTTCAAATTGAGATTGATGAGTGTAAGTCACAGTTTTGGGAGTTTGGTTTTGATTGGGATGTAAACATGTATAGGTGAAGAGGCTGGTTGCAGTTGAGACTGAAGAAATGTACAAGGCACGGAAAGAGCACGAGGCGAAGCACAAAGCCCTGCGACCCCCGATAGTTGTAAGTCATCTCCTCAGCTCTGCAGTGGACTCTTCAAAGCAACCGTAAGACGATTTCCTGAGTTCATTCATGTTTGTTTTCTCTGTTATCTTCCTGTTAGATCTTCATCTTGTGTTACATACTGCTGTGAAAGATACTTACATGGGTTTATCTAGCTTTTCTTTCATCATGTACTACTTGATTTTTCCTGAATAATTACGGATGCTCTTCGATTGCTTCTGATGTTAGTTGTTGGAAGTATTCTAGAAGTGTTTATATTGAGGTGCAGTTACTTGAGATGAAGTAACTAATAGTATAAGTTAGGTGTTTAGTTCATTTGACCCTAAAAAGAGCTGAGTGAAATGAAGTTCAAGGAGCACATGTTTCATGTATGAGGTGTGTTATTATATACTCCCTCCGTCCCTTTTTAGTTGCAGTTTGACTTTTGTAGTTGTGTTTGACTCAATTTTTCATTAGGAAGATTTCGTTAAAAAAATTCTAAAAAATATATTTAGAAACTAGAGATGTTGATTTATCATGATGCATAAACTTCATTTATTAAAACATTGAAGAACAAAAACTATAGATTAAATGTTGAAACAAAAATTGTAGCAACTAAAAAAGGATGGAGGGAGTATATGTCCACTTTCTCTGGTTCACACTATGTTAGGCACTTCCAAAGTTTCAATAGAATCAAACCCTTGTAAGCTAGATCCTCTCAATTTAGCAAAAATCCCTACTAAAGTTGCTGTATTATAAGTGCATGCTTCTGTTTGCTCAAAATTATCTCTTTCATCCCGAAATTCATCGTTCTCATCGGGTCCTCCTACTAGTGCACCGACGACCACGTTCGGGTTTGTAGCATTTTTCTTGAACCAGATATCATACCCTTCAGTGCACCCAATGAAACCCTTGTCCACTTTGTATGATACAATGGATGCCCCCCTGTGGTGCAACCTCCTAGGGTACCTCTGACCATATCCAACCAAGTAGCTCATCTCCATTGGATTATCACCCAGTATATAATCAACCTGTGACTTTGCAAACGCCAAGACCTCATCTGGATGTACATCGTTAAGGTCACACCGGAGCTGTTTGCTGTGTGATCGAAGATGGTCGGAGTAAACCGTGAGGAGGAAAGCTGCACTGGCGACGTATTGCATGTTGTTCCACTGGCGGATGTAGAGCAAGCCACCGGGGGTGCGCCGCACATTTTTCTCCACACTCTTGTTTAGGCAAGAACATAGATAGTACTCGGCTTTTGACCGATACATCTCCAACACCTTTTTATGCTCCTTGTGCTTCTCTTCCTCAAGCTGCTAGAGCAACAGTGGTTATACAGTTAATATACACTAATGTCTGATTGAGGCAAGAACATAGATAGTACTACCATTGAAGCAATGATCTGAACACCAGCATATTTGACATCCCAGCTGAATTCAGTGATTGCCCAGGTAACTCCTCCAAGATCAACAGCATTGTCAATCACGTACTTGAAGTATTTTTCCTTGCTGGTGGCTCTATAAAGCCATAGAGCAGCCCATAAAAGCTCATCATTGTATCCACTCACAGAGGAATAGTACCCCTTCGCCACCCTAATGCTATCATCATACTTTCCCCTATACCTATCACCAAACTCAAACAACTATCACACAATTAGAACAATCAATGGTAGTGGTAGTAGTAGTAGTGGGATCCGGCTGCTCTGCAGTAACCGTAATTTGCAGTCCAGTGGAAATGTTGTCATCTGTCCACATAATTGAAAAAATAATAATACTGCTCCTGAACTTGGCAGCATCTCTACTGTACTGCAAATTCCAGTCACTGCAGAGAAGCGGGATCCGTAGTAGTGTACCAACATAACTGTCGAGTTAGCAATTACTTGTTCAGCACGGCGCAGTAATAGTTGAGCGTAATGCGGGTTTGATCTTCTGAACACGATGGAGGAAGCTGCCATGGCAGCTGCGGTCTCACCCGCGACGTCTGATCCAGGGTTGTACTGATCGACCTTATAAGCTATGCGCGACGTAGTCATGTCCTCCGGCCGTTGCCAACAGTAGTGATCACTCTCACCATCACCAACCTTGAAGCAAGATGGAACATATAAGCATGAAACAAATGTAAAATCTCAACTAATCTTCAATATGTATGTATGTATGTATACCTCTACCCATAATACATTGGGGCTAGTATGAGCTTTGATGAAATAATCAGTCCCCCACTTGATGGCTTCAAGGGCGTGCATGTACTCTCCAGCATCACCTATCTCATCACCATATTCTATCACACCCCATGAGAGCATTGTGATGGTAAAGGCCATTGGCAGGCCAAATTTCACGTTGTCTCCTGCATCATAGTACCCTCCAACCAAATCGACCTATATATATACACACATGTATATATGTGTGAGAGGTGTGACACTAAATTAGAAAAAGAAAAAAAAACATACTGTAGTATATATTTTAAAGCCTAAAACTTTTTACACTTTTGTAATTACATTAGGTCTTACTTCTTAACAAAGGTTAAAATGAAAAAACTTTTAATGGCCAAAATCAAAGTTCTAACTCGATAAAATACTATTCATTATGTCCTTAAATAAATGATGCATATTCTTTTTCCGGTTGTCCCTGAAAAATTGGTATTTTTTCCTTTTTAGTAACTTTGGATGAGTTATTTTACTTAATTACCCCTAAGATTGTATCTTCAATTTAGATGTCCTCTATTGCTTCTTCGAATCAGAGGGTATTTTTGATCATTTTTTTTTCATTTTCATTATTTTTTAATTTAAATGTCAAAAGAAATGTATTCACTATATTTTTTTTTTGACGGAGGGAGTAGTAAATAGTTGTATACTTCGATCATAAGCATTTATTGAAATTTACACATAACATAATACCAAGTAATAATACTTCCACTCTGTTGTTGCTGTTACTAATTTAGTAAAATTTTCTTCACAATTCAAAAGAACAAATATCTAGGCCTTCAATAGCAGATTGAGAAGTCTTAGGGTGTGTTCTTTTGCCCCATTTTTTTCTTCTTGAAATGTCAAATAAATAATTTTTTCTATTATTTCCTCCCACAAATTTCTTATCAATTTAAAAATCTTACAAATTTCTTTTCAATTTCTTTACAAATCTCTCTAAATGAACACACCCTTATACCAAACTTTTAAAAAAGCACAAATGTATAAAAGGTTTAAGCTTGAAAATACATTGTTTTTTCCTCACAAAATCATGAGATATTTTAGATATTGGTTCAAAACAACGGTTTCGATTACCTGTAACGTTTTCATGATCGATCTGTTCCTCATCTCTAATTTATGAAAAACCAAGTGATGAGGCTATATATCTAGATATACAAATACTACTATATCACTTACTCCCTGAGGAAGGCCGTCGGTGAGTGCAGAGTGGTCGCGCCACGAGAGTCGCTGGCCGTGTGGAAGGTGGCCGGAGCGCTGAGCTTCCAAGTAAAGAAGAGATTTGTGGAGGGCATCACCATAGTCCAACTCCAAGCAATGGCCATATTGTAACATTGTTGATGATGATAATGTCAATAGAATTACCATAGAGCTCATCAGATGATTATGAAAAAGCTCCGACCAATAATACCATCTTCTTCCTTCCATTTTCTCCATCCGATCCGTCCGTCTCCTGAGTTTGTATTTGTAACAGTCATGCCACTTTCTTTGTTGTTTTACGTTTTATAGGCAATTTTTTCTTATTTTTTCAAGCACACACGAATTATATTGGGACGAGGAAAGAGGCGTAAGCGATAGAATTGCTACTAATTAACTGCTGAAAATAACCAAATCAAGACGGAGGACAGTACTCACATTTTCTGTCTGTCTCCGGGTTTTGTGAATATATAGAGGATATCATTAATTAATAGGGGGTCTCAATTTTGGAGGAAAAAAAAATCATCTCATTAGAAAAATTTCATGGTAAATTAGAAAAAACTAATTCACCCGATTAACTTTGAGGATCCAATTTTCTCATTTTCATATTCACGCACTGAATTTTTCTAATTTTCTTTCATGTCGCAGGGCCACCTAATCCCCATCGTCGACATGGCCAGGCTCTTCGCCGCCGGTGGCGTCGAATCCACCATCATCACCACTCCTTCTAACACCGCCCTCTTCTCCAAAAAGCTCCACCAACAAGATGACGACCAAGGAGCTCCCCAGATCGTACTTCCCAACACGAGTCAATCCTCTAGTCGGCCGATTCGCCATCGCCGACCGATCTTCCAAACCTCGGCCGATTTGCCAAATCCGGTTTGTAACATAGGAACCAAACGGATGCGGCGGCGGCGGCGAGATCTGCGGAAGAGAAATCAAACGAACTCAAGTCACGAACTAAGGAACTTGAATTTTGACTCCTTACCAGCTCCCACCATCGATCACCACCGGCGAAGCCACGAACGGCAGGCCGAGTCCCGGCCTCGCTCCTCGCCTCTCCCATCACGACTCCAGTTCCTGCCGAGGCCCTCGCTGATCGTCGTTTTCCGCTGCGTCGCCTCCATCATCGCCGGTTTGGACCATCGCCTCCCAGCTCCGTCGTCGCACCACTACCATCGCTCCAGGACACCGGCTTCGCTCTCGATCTCCCATCAGACCCAGGGAAGGAGACGAAAAAAATTGAAGAAGAAAGAAAAGGGATTCTGAAATTCACGATGAGAAATTTTTTCAGTACTCTAGTGAAAACGAGAGGTGCGAGAAATTTTAACGTGAAAAAATTATTAATTCACCGTGAAAATTTTAAGTGAAAAAAAAAAATCATGAATAAATCTCCAGAAAACTCCCTATTGATGTGATATTTATGAAACAAAAATATAAGTACCATGTATTCTTGGTGTAAAATTTATATTAGCAAACTTCAATTATTTAATTTTCTATCTCTTCTTTTGTCAGGCGTATTTTATGTATTGTTAGTTGTATGTTCTTTGTGTAAATTTCTTTTTTTATAAACAAACTTAATGATTGGAAATTTAATGTAATATTTGCGATAGAAAAATTTAGAAGTTATGTAGGTTCTTTGTGTAAAATATTTATAAACAAACTTAAATTATTGAAAAATATAGTATTCTATAAACATAATTGTATTCGATCCCCGCGTGAAACGCGTCGGATAACTCTAGTATATATATATATATATATATATATATATATGAAGATGTCTTTGTATTTATTATTTTTAAATATATATTTATCTTTATTTGAGTAAAATAAAATAAAATTCTTCATATATATATATATATATATGTAATAAATTAACTTAAGTCAATAGCTTAAGCTATTATTTAAGTCGGTTTAAGTCAACCAAATAGGCCCTAAAGTTCAACTAATATTCTTGTCAAAAAAGTTGAAACTTTTCATTTTAAGAGAACTTTTTTACATCGTTTTTAACTTATCATTCTTAACTTTTCTTCATACTCAAAAAATATTTTTAGGGTAACTTATAATTTTCCCCATCATGTTTATTATAATTTGTAATTTCTTTTCTCAATTTTCAGAAATCTACAAAAAAAAAACTTGTTCGGTATATCAAAACCTACAATTACCTCTCTTAACCAATAATTCCGTTAATTTCACTATTAAGATTTCAGGTTATTCTTTCTACCCTAGTCCTACCTCTTTGTTTCGTGAGCACTTAGCCCGACCTTACCACTGCCACCGGCGACGACGCGAACTGTCAACCCCACCATCCGCGAGGCTTAGATTCGCGGCTACCCAGAATCTGGCTCATGGCTCGCACTCAACATTTGGCGATCATAGCACTGATCAATGTTCACCCAAGGTGTTCGTTTGGTAGCCGTCATCACCAGCGACAAAGGAAAATGGGTAGAAGTCCATGGAGGACGAATGTGTGAAGTAATGGCGGTGGGGCTCTAGTCTGGAAAGCGAAGGCGATAACGGCGAAGTGATTGTGATTAAGCAGGTGAAAGGAAGATGACAATCGTTGTGTATGGACTTGGAAGAGATCAATGTTTGTAGACATTTAGGGTTTAATTTGGAGCATCAATAAATAATGGAGTTGTCTAGCAATAACGGCGATTCTCCCATTACCGATTGTCACCCAGACTCCAATTTCACATTGAGAACCATCCCATGACTTTTCGACAGTGTTACTGGAATGGAGAACAAATTTGGGGTTGGGTGGAAGAGGGTATAATTGTAACTTTTACAAATCAAGGGTTAATTTTTTCCGTTTTAAAAGTTTGGGTCCAAATTGATTATGAAAATATAGTTCGTTATAGAATATTCCATCTATTAACGGTCTCAGTGGTATATATGGTCCACAAAGTAAACGTCGATGAAAAAAAGTGTCCAAAAACAAAACATTGATGGCATTAAAAGAAGGCTTAATTATCCCGTCGTACCCTGAACTTTAGTGATCCGGGCGATTTAGGACCTGAACTATAACACGGGCGGATTAGTACCCTGAACTTTCAAGATGGTGTAGATAAGGGCTTGGGATCGTTTGACTCAACACATACATGCACGTGGCGTCACTTCCGTCTCGTTTTCACGACATTTTTTTAACTCCAGTGCCCTAACTGTACCATTCTAAAGTTCATGACCAAGGCCTAAATGGTAAAAAAAAAATCACATGGATTTAAAACTTACTTTTAACGTCTCTTTCTCTGAGAATTGAATTCTAGTTTCGGGTTGATGATCCTTCTCTGAGGTCTCCACTTTGGTTGGCTAAATCATAGTTCTTCTTCGATTTTCGTCACCATTGTGCTCGGAATTGCACATTCTTGTTGGAAGATAGTTTGTTACTCCTGGTTCGAGCTGAGAGGCCCAAAGGT
>JBBYHH010181496.1:0-13728 GCA_038382905.1 Daphne laureola | reverse complement strand
AAGCATACGAGGTTAGGGCGGTGGTTATAACTGCAATAGAGATAAAGTATGCTTCAAATTTAAATATACAACACATGTATAAGGTAAGAATAAAAGCAACATGAATTTATGGGCTCCTGTGGGTAGTCACATAAATTCATATACATGATACCATTTATGGTCGTTCTATTCTATGGTAATAATTGAGTGATGTTGTTCATGATTGTATAAAAAATATGTGTGGACATTATAGTCTACAAATCAATATCCTCCTTAAATATTGTTCAAGTATATAAATATGATTCATCTGTGGTCGAATATAATTCATATATTTGATCAATGTAAAACATAAGTATAAACATGGTATTTTCATAGATGCATATTTATAACCAATAAGTACTGATAATATATGCCATAAAGGCCAAGCCCCCGAGGCCTTGTTGTATAAAAATTAGTGGCATTTATGATCTTTCGATAATTACTCTAAATGATGAAAAACTCTGATACCACATGTTATATCATTATTAAACATGAATCTTGTGATCTTGAACTACACTGCTATCATGAATATGATTGAATCTTAAGAAACATAAAGATTACCTCCAGACATCTTGATCCAGTCGATCTGTGATGTTGCTGCTGTATGCTATTGTTGTATGCTACTGCTGTGTGCTCCTGATGTTGCTGACTGCTGGTGCTGATTGAGGATCAGATCCGATTCTGAACTGTTTAGGGGAGTTTATGAGGTTTCTCTCTCCTGACCTAAACCGTAATGTTTTGATTCGTAAGTTGGCCTTTGTGATGGAATAAAAGGCTTATTTATAGGTGGAGAGAGGACCGAATTTGAGTAGGATTAGGGTTTCCCTGACTTAATCTTGATCGTCCATCAAAGTCAAAGATATAATGGGATATCCTGTAATTAATAAACCGTTTTCAATATTAATAGCATTTATCCTATGAAAACGGATCTTCTATGATGACCATATTTTGGGGAAGAAAAAAGATGTGTGATCCAAGTAAAGAACCAAACAGTAATTTTCTTACAGCTTTCACATAAGTACATCAGGGGATAAATGCCAGAATAGTTCTAAAGGCTTTTGGGCTTTCAAGATTTAGGATTAAAACTTGTCGAGTTCGTGATGCAAACCTAGAAGTTTCTAACAGCTGGGAAGTAAGCCTAATTGTCTCTAACAGATCGGAAGTAGTAAGGTCTAAAAGTTTACGAAAATGTTGAATTCAAACCTAACGATTTTTTTTTTTTTTTTTGCTTTCCTCCAAAATTTTAGAAAGGTGTTAAGAGGTACTTAATTAATATAAACATGTAAACTTGCCTCTGATACCAGTTTTAGACACAAGTTTAACTAGTACTCTAATAATTAAATAAAGGAATGATAAGAGAATTCAACACACAACTATTGATATTATAGCATTAAAACTTAAAACTTACAACAATCTAGTGATACTAGATTCTCATAGCAATCGAAATGTAAACAAAGGTTGTTGGGCGAACACACCAAGTTTTCAACAGAACAATCTGGTGGATACCAGATGCTCACAGCAATCGGAATGTAAACAAAGATTGTTGGACGAATATACCAAGTTTCCAACAGCTACACTTATACAAAATAAATTACAAATTGAATATTAAGCTAATTTTCTAAACAGAAAGGCGTTCAACGCATGAAATTAAATGAGCGGAGAGAAAGATGCAAGTAAAACTTGATGACCCCTCCTTCTGTTGAAGCTTTCAATTTATAGGGGAAGAAGCCCCATTTTCTTCTCGGTGTCTTCCTAGCTGGCACTCAAAAGGTTTTGGCACTGCATGTGCAAAGATGCTCCATTTTTTGCGAGCAGTAATACTTCAAATGTTGTCAACTAGTCCTCCTGGCCCATATAAAGGAATAGACATGACTTTTTTTGGTAGAATCTCTGCCCCACTTGTCACATGGTCTGACAGATGACCATGATGGCTTTTATTATTTTTTTTGTTGAGGGTCCTCCTTGGTTGGGACCTTTTGACAACTGTTCTTGAGCAGATTTGAAAACTAACTTCATTAACTTGTCTTTCATTTCTTCAATGGGGATATCTGCTAATTCAGATATAGAATAGAGCTTCTCAAGCATTGAATCAATATTCTCTTCATTTAGGGCTTCAAACAGACTAATCCTTTTGAGTGTGATATTTTCTATGAGGAAGGAATTAACCACATATTTATCCCACCAATGTGAAACTCATACTCTTTCTAGAACAAGAACATATTTTTCTTAATCAACCTCGTAGTGCCACTCGACAATCCATGAAATTCGATAAATGACCAAGAAATAAAATTTAGTGTAGGGGATCGTTTTTCTTTAAGACATGTGTTTGTTAAACTCAAAACATTTGTCATAGGATTCCTTGACAGTTTCTAGGAACTGGTCGGAGACTAACCTTTTTCTCTTCAAACCAATGGTGAAACCAGTTTGAGAACCTTTTCTCGTTTGTCTTAAAAAGAATCATTCAGGAGTGCTTGTGATCTGAATTTTAAATATTAAAGATTTTATCTCAAGCCTGAACATAATCATAATATGTATATACATGTTCATTGTATTTTCAATACAAGAATCTTTTTCTGGAATGAGGTGTTCCTCATCCTTCTAACATCCAAACTTTTAAGACGAATAACTTTAAATTTTCATTTTCTCAGAAATATCTCTCTTCTCGAGATTTGACTTTTCTTTTCCTGTGTTCTACTTCGATAGAGCTGGCATGTTTCTTGGAGTTTTAACTCAAAATATGCATACCTCCTGATGGAATTAAATTCTCATACATGATGTTTATTCTTAGGCCAATACTTTCTTACCTGAATGAGTTATTATCATTAGGTCCTTACCTTCTACTGGAGAAAGGAGTTATATTTCCATTTCTCTTCTTTCTGATGGGATTCCTAGAGAAAAAATAGTGATTTCTTGGTTTTTTGTTGTAGTCCTAGTAATCAAGATTCCTTCAAAATATTTTTCGGAATCCTTGTAATGTGCATGAGGATATGGATAAGAAAAGTTTCTTACTATTTTTGCCTCTCTAGGAGGGAATAGTGCTTTTGCAGTATGTTCTTCTGACCATTTGTTATTCTGTAAGTATTCTTCCTTTTCATATTTTATCTTCTGACTATTAGGTAATACATAAAATTCCTCTGGTTCTGGCCCTTGAGCTCCTAATTGCAAGTAGGGTGCAAATAGTCTTTCTTCTTCTTCTTCTTCTTTAGATAAATGAATTGCTAGGTCCATTGGATCATCCATATGAAACATGGATTCTAAGAGATCTAGATTGTTGACCTCTTTCATTCTCCTCTTGATTTCCTCTTTAGTTGATTCTTTTTTCCCCATTTCCTCCCTGCAAAAATTCTCAGTAAGAAAATTGGGAAAGAATTCTTTTCTCCATCAATATGCTTGATATCAAAATCAAATACAGTTAAAATAGATTGTCATCTTGCAAATATTTGTTTAGATGCAAGATTTTTAACATCTTTGAGAAGAACACTTTTAACTACTTTACAATCAGTTCTAATCAGAAATTTCTAATTTAGTTGATCTTCTTCAAATTTTGTAATGCAAAGAATAATTGCTAAGATTTTCTTTTTTATTGTGGTATAATTTTGTTGGACTTCGCTAGTTTCATACTCCTGATGTAAATCTAACAAATTTTTCTTTATTATCCACGTTTTGTTTTAAGATACCTCCATAGCTTATTTTGGTGGTGGTTTGCTTTCCATGGAGCAGCCCTCTGGTGACTCTCGCTCTTCCCTTCTTATTTCCATGGAAGTTGAATCTAGAGTTTTCAAAGGGTGTGATAATTTCAGCAATAACACCAACCCACGTGTTAAAAATCAACCACCTCACCAATCAACCGGTCGTCATTTCACCAAACTCATACCCAGTTAGCAATTTAGAACACCACCCATTAAGTGTAAACGGTAATGCCAAACGGAGACCTCAAACACTAAATGCGGTGCACAAAACAAACCAATTTTTAGAATAATGCTAAAATAGTGCAAAAACATAAAAGTGAGCACTAAAATTGGACATTTTCCCAAAATAATTAGAACAATTTGCCAATATTGTGAATGTCAAGAGTTTTTTGGTAATATGTTCTTCAAATCCTTGAATATGGTAATATTTCTTGTGCATGACAGCTTGCATTTCTTGTCATTTACTGGGTTTCATTTTCGGTCTTTCTTTCACACCTTCCAATCCAAGTTCGAGGATGTGCCCAAAAGAACTTAAAAAAAGAACTCTCCTTTCATTGTGCATGGCTAAAACATTTGGGTAGCGTTTAGTTGTAAACAGTTTTTATTTTTATTTCTTGTTTCAGTTTTTATTTTTAATGTGTAATTATTAAAAATAGTTTTTTTAAAACGTGTTATGTAATGATATTTTGAAAATAGTTTTTTTAAAATAAAAATTGGATCAATTATCGGGTCGTCACCGGACCGCCGTTGGACTGTTGCCGGACCATCGCTAGCACGTCTCGACCACCACCGACCACCGCCAGTTTGCTGGCCGACGGTGGTACAACGGTGGTTCGGGGAGGTTCTGATGGTGGTCCGGTAACATTTCGGCAAACCGGCGACGACCTGGTGCTGTCCGGCACTGGCCCAACGATTGTCCGATAGTGATCCGATGACTGTCCGACGGTGGTCTGACAATGACCCCGTGACGGTTTGTCGTAGTCCGACAATGGTCCGATAACGATCCTTACTTGTTCGTCACATGTGTTTTTTGGATGAAAACATCAAAATATTATTTTCAAAATCCTTAACAAAACAGATTTTATTTTCATACGAAAATGAAAATGGAGATCACCAACTAAACATATTTTTATTTTATTTCTGATTTTCTCAAAATTTTCAGAGTTTTTAAAAAATTCTGTAAAAAAAAAAGCACACTTGGATTTCTGCTTGCAGCTTAGGCTAGTATGCTTTCATTGCCACTACGCTTTCAGTAAGAAGGTTGTGACTTTGACACTATCCTTTTTATATGCACTTGAAACATTTCATGCCACTTTTTGTTTGGTGAAAACAACACCTTAGCTATAAGAAGAATCATCATTTTGCTGTAAGGTGTTACTTTTCAGTAACTTAAAAGAACAGAGTTATAGCAGCTAGGTTTCAGTGGTTGAGAGAGAGCGAAACTAACAATCCAAAAGAGTAGAAAGAAAAAAGAATTTTTTTTTCTTCACATAATCTATGTTTTACTGCAAAATTATTTGTGGCTTAATATACAACAAAACCATTGAGACAACATGGTTTATAGAGACATGGTGTAGGTGGGAGGTGAGTTCCCAGTTTCTTCTCTTCTTGTTCTTGCTCTTCTAACTCTGCCCCTCTCAATCTTTACAAGTTGATAGCTCTTAATCATCCTCATGAACCACTGTGGCCTTCCCGTCACGAAAACAACCTGTCCTAAGCTCAATCCCAACACCACTCCACACCCACAACCCATCAATGCAGCCTTCCAGTTCACTACAGAATCTTCTTCTTCTTCTTCTTCTTCTTCAGATGTTGGAGAAGTACTTCCCTCTTGTCTACCACATGTTTCCATCAGAGGAAACCCACATAAGCCCGTGTTCCCAAGGTACGAATCGCTCGTGAAGGTATCGAGATGCCTGCCACGAGGAATGGCCCCGACGAGTCCATTGTAGGACAGGTTCATTACTTGAAGAAAGTCCAAGTTTGTTAGTTGCACAGGAACGTTTCCAGTGAGGTTGTTGGATGAGAGGTCTAATGATTCCAATGCTGTTAGATTCCCAAGTGATGTTGGGATATGTCTATCAAGATTGTTGTGAGAGAGGTTCAGAACTATAAGTGAAGTGAGCTGGCCAACAACTTGTGGGATCTCTCCTGTGAAACCATTGTTAGAGAAGTCTATGGTTCTGAAAATATTGGAGATTCTAAACAGCTCGAACTCCGATCCCTTCATCGACACAACCACTGTGTCGTAATACGCTCCGAATCCCATATACTTGAATTGTGTATCTGCTGAACTCATAGCTGTAAGATTCACAAGAAAATTGAGCTGCAGGAAGCCAGTGAAGTAATTTTTAGACAAATCAATGACTCTCAAACCGGGGAATGAATCTGAAGATACATGGCCATGAAATCTATTTGATCTCAGTACCAGAACTTGTAGCTTGGGCAACATGCTTAACCAGTAAGGAAAAATATCGTTTAAGTGGTTGTTACCCACATCTAGAACTTCAAGCTCACTGCAATTGGCCAAGGATGGTGGTAATGGCCCATCCAACTGGTTGCCATTGAGGTTGAGACTTCTTAAACTGCCACCTTTGGGAAATGGAGCAGGGATTTTTCCATGGAAACTATTGTCCCGAAGATCCATGACCGAAAGCAGATTGCTGGAGTTTCCAAGACATTCTAGTATTGTCCCAGTTAACCTGTTTCTTGACAAGTCTATAACCTGAAGTGAAGTCAAGTTGCAGATGTTGGAGGGGATGTTGCCGGTCAGTTTGTTATCTGACAGTAAGAAGAAGAGCATTGAAGACGGTGGACCGGGGATCTGTCCTTGGAGCAAGTTCGAACGAAGATCAAGAATGGCTAGATTCTTCCCTGGAAACTGTTATAAGCTTGTCAACAGATTATGACTTACGTTTAGGTTCTGCAACTGCTCCCACCCTTCCAGTTCCCACTTTGAAACCACACCTTGGATCCTGCTGTTTGAAAGGTCTAGCACCCCTAGACTTATCCCGGTCCTTAACCAGCTTGGAAACTGCTTCACATTGCAAGATGAGCATAGGAGATACTGAAGACTAGGGAAGGTGAAATTTCCATTGTTGTTCTGTCTACAGCTACCTAGTGACAGGTTGCTGTTACTTGAAAGGCCAAGACATGAAAGTTTGTAGAGCTTTGAGATATCATCCGGCAGGACTGAACCAGTAAGATCATTTGATGAAATATCGAGCTCTGTGAGGTTCACAAGTTGAAAAAGAATTCTAGGGATTGGACCAACAATATCATTCTTCATCAGATATACAAACTGAACTGAGCCCAACCCTTGAAACTGGTCATCAACACCAGTGAACTTGTTACTGCTGAGGTCTAAGGTCTGCAGAGATGGCAAGGTGAACAACCAAGAAGGTATGCTGCCATTGAAAATGTTCGAATTCGCGCGAAGGACTCGGAGCTTTGCAAGGCCTGTTGTGCTTTGAGGAAGAGGACAAGCTAGTTGATTAAATGTTAAAGTTAAGGTGGTAAGTTGTGGAAGATTGAACAGCGAAGGTGGGACTGGACCGGTGAAACCGTTCCTATAAAAGCTCAGTCGAGTTAGCTTGTTGAGGTTTCTGAAAACATCTGGAATCTGCCCTTCTAATTGGTTTGAATCTAGAATCAAGGTGGTGATCTCTGTAAGGTTTCGAATAGAACTTGGAAGCGGTCCCATGAAATCGCAACCATCAATGTTTAGTTCCTCCAAGAATTTAAGATTTCCAATGGAACTAGGGAAGTTTCCTGAGAAACTAGTCATGGACAGATCAAGTAACCTGAGAGGAATGCTCCAGTTTACGCTCGCGAGTTTTCCCGTGAGATTTACGTTCCCATTCAAATAAAGAACTTGAAGTTTTGGCAATCGAAACATATCATTCTGCAACTCACCTTGCAGTTGACAGACAGAGAGGCTCAAGTGGTTCAAAGATGAAGACAAGTTCAACAGTGAGTTTAACACAACCGAAGACATGTTCACATAGTCAAGAACAAGAGTCCTCAAACTCTGAAGCTCCAATACAATTCTATGAAGACACTTGTTGTTTACTGAGAGCTGACTGTCACTATCTCCATGTTGAGACAAGTCAAGAGAGACCAGTTTATGGAGACTAGAGATTTCACATGGGATTTGACCTGAAAATCCAGCAGAAGAGAGATTGAGATACCTGAGTTTTTGCAACTGACTGAAACCCGGTGGGATCAAAGAACTGGAGAAGTCATTGTAAGCAAGATTGAGGGATTGGAGATGTTGAAGCAGGAAGAGGGTGGTGTTTGGTGGAAAAGTTCCAAAGAGGGAGCTGCAGCTGAGGTCCAGACCAATTACATAACCTGTTTCATCATCACATCTGATTCCTTCCCATGAGCAACAATCTCTAGTCTTGTCCCAGTTCTGGGTGGTGGGGTTGGAAGAAGTAGGACAGTGAAAATCTGAAGCTGAGTTGTTGATCGAAATTGCGGTCTTGAACTGCAGCAAGGCTGATGCATCAGCCGGTGCACAGAGATGTCGTGGAGGAGAAGAAACAGATGCTTGAGCTACAAGATGAAGGAGAGCTGAAAGCAGGAAGAGAGCTGGGTATGGCCTTATCATGCTTCTCATGAAGGTCTGGTTGGTTGGAAAGTGGTGTGTGGGAAAACAAATGGTGAATATTGTGGGTAGTTGAATTGAAACTTCTCTGAAGCATATCAGTGTGAATTTAAAAAAAAAATGAGTAAGATGGACTTCGTCAACTTTGTTCTTGGAATCTTATGTCCGCGTGTGACTGTGGGAGTTCGGCCACTTTGAAAAAAGAACAAAATTTTGTTCCAACTTCCTCAATCTCTCGGCAGGGAACTTCTTATTCTTTTCGTATATATGGCATAACGTTATTGGTTGTTAATACCTAATTAATTATGGATTATCACATTTCATAATAAATAATGACAGTCCTGTAATTAACAGTGATAACACGAACCAATAATATCATATCACGTATGCAGGAAGAAGGAGTTCTCTCCACCCCAAATTAAAACAAAATTTTCTTGAAAAAATAGCTGCATCAAACATTGATTCATGCAGAAGCACTTGACCATGAAGAATTTCCAGTCAATGATAATTCAATAATTTGGCATCCTTAATGAAATTTTTTATTATTCAGTGTATCAGCTCTAATTATAAAGATATCGGTAAAATTAATTTCTTTTGTTAAAATTATACAGTAATCAAATCCTCAAACTTCCCTATCCTATACTTTTTACAAAATCATACTTGTATGTCCTAAAAAATTGACTTGTTTAATTTTTATGTTTAATGTTCGCCTTAAATATCTACAAAATAAATAATAATAAAAAATTAAAAAAATATATTTAGAGAATTTAAATTTTTATGGGTATAATCTCAAGCTGTGGATATTCACGATTTACGTTTATAAAATTAAACTTATTATAATCATAAAGAATATAATCGCAATCTATCAATATGAAAAGAATCAAAGAATACAGATTACAATTTTAAGGATACCGCGAATAACCCGTAACATTGTTATGCCTACCCTCGTATCCAAACAGGGTGCTAGCTGCTAAATGGTTTCAATTTATAAGTTCATGCAGCTAAGTTCACTGCTGCACTAAACTCGTTTTCTCTTGGGCTTAGTTTAGTAAAGTGAGAAAAATATTTTAAAAAATTTGAGGAGTTGTGTTTTAAGTGATGAATAAGATATATGTAAATAGTGAAATTTGAGAAAAATATTATTTCATAAAGAATCGATGAATTTAAGATTATTAATATATTGAGAATTTTGGATTGAGAAAGTTGGAAAAAAAAAATTGAGAAAAAAGGTTGGTGAAGTGTGTTCTACATGAAAAAAACTAATAAAAATGTGACAACAATTTGAATTTTCCTCTCAAATCTATCTCACAATTTTACTTTTAAATTTCAAATTATTGTTACTTTTTTTTGGTTAGTTTTTTCATGAAGAGCACACCCTTAAAGAGTTTTTACTTTTGATCTATTACGCCACAACCCAGTTTTGTCATTTTCCTAGGCATCTAACATAAACCTCTGATACTTTTACTCAAATCGATCAAAATTCTAATTCAAATTGATACACAAACTTAATATAAACTTTACTTACTCCGTCCGTTAAAAAAAAAAAAAAAGGTTTGTGTATCATTTAGTTTCTAAGTATTTAATACTCCTACATGATTTTGCTTTTTCAACTTCGATATAAAATCATTAACTTTACATTCATAGTTTAACCTTTCTAATTTTCAACTATATTTTTCTTTAAAAAAATTATTGTTAATAATAATTTAAATCAAACACAAATTTTAAAATTAAATTAGTCAATTAATGATTGATTGATGGAGTATTATTTAAATTAAAAATAGAGTAAACTCAAGTCATCGTCATTAATTTAGACTGTTATCCTAAAAATATCATCATTCTTAAATAAAATATCATAAGTCGCTTAACTTACATACTTCTTCTAGAGTAGGAGTGTAAAACGAATCGAGCCGTTCACGAGTCAGTTCGAGCTTGAGCTCGAATCACATTAAACGACCCGAGCTTCACGAGCTACGAACTCGAACTCGAGTTAAAATTTTGATTCGAGTAGTAAAATGAGCCGAGCTTGAACCTTTAAGGTTTGGTTTGAGTTAGCTCAGGAGCCAATTCGAACTGAGGATATAAAACGAATCGAGCTATTCCCGAGCCAATTCGAGCTCGAATAATCGGATCACGTTAAATGAGCCGAGCTTCACGATCCACAAACTCAAGAAAGATGACGATTTTGGGATAATTTACAACTTAGTCCATATTTTTTGTATTTTAATTAATTAAGTACTTAAATGTTTCAAGTTTTTGAACTATCGAGCCGAACTCGAATATTAGACGAGCCGAACTCGAACAGGTTTTTTTTAGCTCGGCATGAACGAACCCAAACTCGAGCTGACTCTTACGAACTCGAATTTGAGCTCGAACTACTCATGTTCGGAATCGGTTTGGCTCGGCTCGTTTACACCTCTATCTATTGTAGAGTGGTCATTTCGTTACATTTTCATGAATCTTGGATATTTTTGTAAATGTCAACATCAAGCATCTATTTAACCCCAATTATTATAAAACCAACAAATTGACACAAAATTTTAAAATGTACCCTTCTTTCCTCCCCAAGCGGGCAAGCCCAAAATTTGCCCCACTCCCACATTGGTAATCTTGAAAAAATCGAGTTACTACAAACCGTGATGGAATTTTTTTATGACGCTAAAGATAACTGCTTATTTTAATTTATTTGGAAAAGTACAATAAAAAATGAAAACGATATAATTTAAGGGGATATTTGATTGCACTTCAACTATTTCTCCGTCCCTAAATAAATTATATATTTATTTTAACACTCAAATTATAAAAAAAAAAAAATTTTGATAAAAAATACTCTCATCATTAATGTTGACACTCATCCCCTGCCAAAACAGTTTTGGTGAAAATTTGAAGTAACAAAGGATGGAATGTTATGGTTTTTTGAGTAAAAAAATCTAGTTAGTTTTTTTTAAAAATATCCTAAAAATGAATACACACAATTTATTTAGGACGGATAAAATACTTATTTAAGTTAGTGGCTTAAAGCATAATATTTTCGTCCAAACTAGGTTGAAGAAAACTCCTCGAGGACATGTGTCCTCCTGTGCATGAATCGATTTTAAAGAAATGTTATTTTTGATAGAAAAAATAAATAAAATGAAATAACTCAATAGTAAAATAACCCTACCAACTACCATCATCGGATTCGAAATTTGGGGATGTGTGTTTTGATTGATGGATGAAATATATGTGAGTAGAGAAATTTAAGAAAAATACTCTCTCCGTTTCAAAATTATTGAAACGTTTGACTTTTGATATTAATTTAATTTCAATTTATCTATATTATTCTATTGTAGAAAAAATATAAATAAAATACGTTTGTAAAATAGACACATTAAATTTTTATTTTTATATAAAAATCTTAAATTTATATTTTAAAATAATTAAAAAATAAAATTATAGATTAAATGTTAAAAAATAAACGTTTCAATAATTTTAGGATGGAGAGGGTATTATTTTATAAAGAATTGATGGATTTAAGATTGTTAAATGTATTGAGATTGAGAAAGTTGTAATTTTTTTTTTGTTGAGAAATTATGGTGTTGGATTGAGGGTAAAAGGCAAAAAGACACAAAGTCCTGAAAAATTCTTTTTCTTTTTTCAAATGCTTAATTGTTAAATAGAATTAAACAGTAGAAAAAGGGTTAACGGTGATAATTCATTAGTCATTTTTATTGAGTTATTTTATTTATTTATTTTATTAAAAATAACATTTCTTTAAGTTGATCCATTTACAAGACGACACATGTCCGGGTTAGAGGAGTTTTATCCAACCTAATTTGGACGAAAATATTGTCTCTCACTTAAATCCAACATAATAAAAAAAGGGTAAGGATATTGTACGCATTTTTTTACTGTGCACTGAAAGTACTTAAGTTTTAGTGTTAATTACAGCGGTGTCATTTTCTTTTTTTCCACACTTTAAAAAAATAATATCTTTTTATTACAAATCAAAAATTATCAAAAATTAGTTCAATGAAAAGAAAAAAATAAGACGGAGAAAATGAGACTCATATATAATATGTTTCGATGTTTTTTTCTAAGTCCATTTAGACATCAACATGTTTTTTTTATTGTTCATCCAAATTATCAATATAATTCATATTTGGATCATGAAATTCATTCTCGACTCATGATATTTCATTACATGGATCATTAATTACAATGACTATCAAACTCTTGCTACGAGATTACCACTCTTCTTTCACGGAATCACCACTGTGTTACTGCGGCATCACCACTCTTTTATCACTGGATCATGACTCTCTTATTGAGGATATCACCAAATAGGTACAACGAATCACCAAATCATTTATCAATCATAACAAATTGTCAATTACAATGAATCATCAAATAGATATAATAATTATCAAATAAGTTCAATAGATTATCAAATACAAACATCTATTACAATAACATGGCAACTAGCAGACAATAAGCTTACAAGAGCATCTCCAACAGGTTCTCCATTTTTTTGATATGTTCACTTTTGGAGAGTTTTGAGCATTTTTTTTGTCCAACAGCTTCCCCATCTCATTCTTCAAAATGGAGAAGTGAGGAAAAATTGGGAGCCTTCCCCAAATTTGGAGCATTCTCCAAATTTTGGAGAGCCTCCATAAATCCATTTTTTGTAAATCTCTCTCCTCTCCCTAAACTAAGGGTGTGAAACGAATCGAGCCTGTTCGAGCTCGGCTCGAGCTTGAGCTTAATCGAGCCTCACGAGCCGAGCTTCATGAGTCTGGAGCTCAAGCTCGAGCTATTTTTTAGGCTCGTGTACTAAACAAGCCGAGCCTGAGCTTCAAAGATTCGGCTCGAGCTGGCTCGCGAGCCTAGTTGAGCCTGACGAACGAGTCGAGTCGAGTCGAGCCCGAACCTGGTATATTCAAGCTCTTGAATTTATCTTTATTTTATTGAGTTAATGTAATATATCTGAGTTTTCTCGAGCTTCACGAGTCAGTTCGAGTCTTATCGAGCTGAACTTCAAAATCGAGCCTAAGAGAGAGAGTTGTTAATCGATGTTGGTGTTTTTGTGAAGATAAGAAAAGAACATAGGAAGAGGAAAGGGATAAAGAAAGAACACATAAGAATTTTGTGTTTACATTGTGTGAAATTGTTATATAACTTATATTATTATTCATAAGTTTGCACTCCTATTTATACATGAAAATGACTCTTGAAATCTAGCATTAAACTGATGCTAATGTCGAAAATCAGACTAGGTAAATAATATTTATAAGTCCGACTCTCCCTCAAGTGTAAGGTTACAATTGTAGTAGGATGAGTGAGATCGAACCCAAAGGAATGTAATGACAATTAATGATAAACAGCTAAGTGCAATATTTTTGGTATTTTTATATTTAGAACAATCAAGATGTGATG